>JAHZNA010003651.1:0-30580 GCA_027743935.1 Sinodicranocentrus sp. ZH6 | reverse complement strand
TCTTTTGTACTCCCGTGTTTGAAACTCATAAGATTCGGTAACAGCTCGATGAGCCCAATCCTCGCCTCTATATGTGCTACTTTTTCCAAGAGAACGTAAAAACAAGCGCCAGTTCAGGTTCTCACCACAAAAATTGTTTACTAGTTGAAAATTTAAGTCTTCACTCCATCCAACCGCTTCCTCTGTCTAGCCACTACGTTCTTGCATCCGTTCCGAGGCGACAGCTAGAGTGGAAAATTGATGAGAATGAAGTGATTTTGAAAAATCTGACCATCAGGAGTTAGCTGAAGACAGAGCGGAGATGAAATGCACTTTTTAAAAAATAAATTTTAACCCTACTTTTTCATCCATTTGAGGTACAAGATTGGAAAAAGCTTCACGGACATTATATCCGCACTTGAGTACATGGATGTGTATGTATTTTGAAGATTTTTTTATATGTTTACGCATGACCCCTTCCTTGAACCGGTCATACTTTATTCCCGTCCACTCCATTTACTCAGCTTTCAAACGTCATCCATCAAAGACAAAGTTACTCATTGCGTTTTTCTCCGAAGCGTATTATAAAAAAAATAAGCGAAAATGAATAATAGTACGTGTGTAAGAAAAACGTGGGTCGGAGTATTTACATATATATCTCTATAAGAAAGGAGTGAGGGAGGTCGGGAGAAGACAAAAGGAGCTCATTTCTTTACATCACTCATATGTATTCAAAGAGAATACTCTGTACACCAGTTAATCTCTCAGCTGTTGATGTATTCCTTTCTATCGTCTGAAGGAAAGAGAGAAATATGACGCTGATGATGAGCTGAAACTCATTAAACATGTTAGGATGAGAGTCGGATATCGGATGTATTCCAGAGGAAAAATATTGTTATATACGCATATTCTTTTTTTCCTTTCACGTTACACTCTTCTTTTCCCTCCTCTCGTCAGACAATCTCTGCAGGAGACATGGACAGAGAGATATCCCTCTTTTTCAAATTCCAATCTAGCCCACAATAGCAATTACTCATGAATATAAAAGCTCTCTAATTAACCACCGGCGTTTATATCCCTTTATGACAAAATATTTCTCATCCATTTTCTCATATCAAAAGGAGATTACAAGGAAGCCTCATAGCTCTTGCCCTAGCCACGGAATAAGACAAAAGGCTTGACAATGTATTCAATGCGTTATTTTAAAAAGACTCGATTCAAAAGGACAATTGATCAGAGAACAGGTATTCTAGTTAGTGTCATGAGAGCTACATCAAATGAAATGAACTTCCAGCCCTGCCTCACTTTACCAAGTGCTATTTTAGTATCTATATACAAGACATAATAGCAAGTTGATTGTTGTTCTTGACTCAATTTAGAGCAGAGTAGAAAGAGAGATAGAGTGCCAAATACGAGTTTCATTGGAAGGAGAGCAAAGAACAAGACTCATTTCCTGGTTTTGCCGTGAGTGAAGCCATTAACACGACCATCATTGTTCTAAATGTCATTACAATTACCACCCTTTTTGTTTCCCATGTCAAAAATTGAATCAATTTGTCGTTCAGACATGTTCAAGGGCAGAAAAGATCGTAACATAATGTGATGCTTGTATTGATATGTGAGTTGTGATTAAATGTGTAAATCATGGTATTTCCTACCTATCTAGCTTGTCAGAACAACTTTGCCTATTAAATACCTACGCTTGTGAACTAATGAATAACATTGAAAGTTTACTATGGTAGGAATACCTACATAAAATATTCCTCTATACATAGTCTCTCCTGTGCTACACGGAACATCGCAATAATAATCATTTATGCAAAAAAAGAGTTAAAGTGTGAGGCTCGCAATGTATAAAGAAAGTTTCCTAATTGCAATCTCATAAAGTGCGCTAGAAATATTTAATAACAAGCGTGGCCTTTATCTGACAAAATGATCAATCATCTCTCACAAACTCTTCGCTCGATACGTGTGCCTCTTGAAAGAAATATTGGAGTAGTTGAGGATTCTTGAGAGAGAGACAGAGACGTGGGGTTTGTATTTTGTAATAAACATTGGTTTGTTGGTGGGACATTGTGAAGAAAAGAAATTCCGCATTATTATCCCAGCCATCTATTGCCTGTCATGCAGTTTGTTAAACAAGTGGATAAAACATGCCTTTTCTCATGTTTTAATTTACTATTTTCCAAAGTCGAGTGTGTTGTATGACGCAGACTAATTTACTTGCATTGCTTGATCATCCTTGAGATGACTTACGAGAGACTATGCGGAATTCAATATTAATCTGCACGAACGCCGTAGATTAGGGACAAATGAGGGATTTGAGTTAGGCATTGTAGTGCAGTGTCATTCCTTACTTACGAGTTTCTATATGCGCTTGAGTAAATTACTCTGGGCTAATGCGGCAAATGAAATGGAGGGAAAAAACATGACAGCTTGGATATCTAACTGATATTGCGAGTTCCCACGTCAAATGATTTATTCATACTTTGAGGATTTGGATTGTAAGAAACTAATTCGTGAAATTGAATTGCGCCAATGGGATATTTGATGAGGATTGTTGCAAAATGCAAAGTTGTCTCGCAACCTTCTTCAACCAGAGGAAGGTTTTGAGGTAGATTGCAATTTGCAATGCAAAAAATTGGCGACCGTGGCCTTTGACTTGCATTGTCTTATTGAATGCCACCCAGATTTAAAGCTCAGATGTAGTCAAATTATGCACTTAAGAGAGTAAGTTGCGAAATTTGTGGTTTTGGAACACGGAAAACAAAATCATTTAATTACATACCATAATCTATTAATGACAGTTAAAATCCGTAGGTGGCACTGTAATAGATTGTTTTGCCCTAATTTATTTCTTTGCCTTTCTGCAGATCATATTCCCAAAACAAGCTTTCTCCATTAAAGAAATTACAGACATCTATACCATTTCAAAGCGGAAATATAGCACTTCCCATACTTTAATAATTACTAAATCATATCTTACGCTTTGCCACTCAAGTCAATTTTTTAAAACATGACTCCCAAGTGGGTGTCTCAAAGGGGCTAACTTTCCTCTGATAATAAATGAAGTTGGAAATACTCCATAATGATTATGATCCATACAGGCGCACTTGTCATCTCTGAGGTTAATTGGGCAAAAAATTAATTAATTAGTATCATGTAGTTGTGTATAGTGAGAAGGGTGCTAAGCGGAAATTAACAGCTCCAGCCCCCAGAGAGTAAAAGAAGCTCACTGATGTTTGCCGCTCTGTCTGCTATTAATCGACATGTGTGAGTGTACACATCAAGTTTTTCTCTATGTATATCCATCCCACTTATATACTTATTTCCTGCTCAGCTTTAGGGAATGAGATAATATCGGTTGAAAATGGGCAAATGATAGGCTACATTTCCCTCGGATTTTTTTCTCTCCACATTCCAGCATCCCAATGAGAAGAGGAGACGAGAGAAGTGAAATTTTCGTTAATATCAAGTCTACTAAATCTTTTCGGATGAGGATGGACGGAAAGATGAGCAGAATAGATGTAGCGTTGCAGCTGACGAAGATAGATAGATGTACGGGACTCCGCCTAATCTTTGCTCTTTTCTTTTTCTTGTTTAGGGGATAGTTTGCAACCTCTTCTTTTCTCCCGTATGTGCGGTCTCATCACTTGACTTTGGCCATGTTCTCTATATGGACTTTTGGTGTTACTTCCTTCTCCCTCCCTGTCGTATAACATATATCATTCCTCTGTGAATTGTGCATTATTGAGGTGCTCCTCTATTATGAGGCTTTGGAAAGAGCCTTTACACTTCTTAAGGAGGAAACCAGATAGAAACATAGATTCGCCACGGTGGAGCAGACGGAAGACAAGGAAAGAAGAGAAGAATGATGCCCTTTCCTCGTTCATTTCCCTCGTCTTTCTCCCGTCCCTCTTTTACTTTCTTATATACACAAAATAATACTCAAATCCTGAAGCTCCCACACTGGATACATTACCCGAGACTCCTGTGCAGCTCACTTTACTAAGGAAAAACTTACTAAGACATCATGAGATGATAATACTGATGATCCTCTGATGATGTAATGACAAAGATGAAACTCCCCCGTAGTGTTGCCCCTTTTCTTCAATACGGATGTATATCAAATGAGAATTTGCTAGCTTCTCGTATTCAGCTCAACATACTTAATAAATGTTTGTTTGGAGTAGGAGTCGAGTAACTTGTAGTAGAGAATTATAGAGATGTATAAAGGTATACGTGAAGCTTTCCACGATATATATTTTTCTCTCTTGAATTTTTTTTCGTCTCTCTTTCACTCCTCTCGTTAATACGTTTTTGCATTACTCACACCGGCAGGTCTCACATTTTTGTACAAGAGCGCTTGAGTTTTATGCTTCATTTATGTGTATTATATTGTATACAAATTTAGTGATTGTAGATTGCGCTGCATTTCTCGTGAGCGGAGACACCATTGCAAGATTCTTTTTTGTCTCAACAATTTCCAGTATTTAGCGTGCATTAATGTGGGTTGGCTTGTTTGATAGTGCGGGAAGCATTAATTGAATGACTGCTTGTTTGTATATGTAGATGTGTGGATATTTATGAAGATACAATGAAAATGTGTATACATGTCGAATTCTTTTACCCGCCGTTATTTGTACAAAAGTGAAGAGAGGAAAGAGAGAGAGAGAGAGAGAGAGAGGAGGAACAAGAAAAGTGGGAAGAAAAGATGTCAACCATGCAACTAAAGTTGTATGAAGGAAACAGAGAAAATTTGGTAAAATGCCAATTCTACATACATAAATTTTTTTTGACTCGCTTCTCACAGCAAGCAAAGTGTGTTAGAGGCTTTAAGAAGCTAAGTAAGTAACGCGAGTAAAGAACATGTGAAGTGTTGACTGTCGACCGACCGATATTCTGGATTTTCAGGTTTCATCTATTGCATGCCAACACCGTATATATAACTTCCATTTATAAAAAAAACTCTGCATACTCAAAAACCCGGCTTATAAAATACACAAGTGAGGAAAAAGAAAAAAACGGGGAAAGAAGGAGATGATTAATATAGTGAAGTGTTGCCACGTTTTTCGACTGAAAAACATATCTCACATCTTCATCTCTCCTGTCAATTCCTAATCTGAGTGGCTTTCCCCCACTTTTAAGGAATTATGGCAGAGCCATTTCCCCCTCTCTTATGACCACTAGTTTTTACACACTTATCGTCCTATATCGTTCAAAATGGAGGGGAAAAAGTTTAGAAATAGTTTTTTTGCTTCCACCATATCCCCATTTTATGACGGCTTAATTCCGCTAATCAACTCAACTACATTCTTGAGCTGAGAGGCATTTGGGCTAATATTATGCAATCTCAAGTTACCCCGGTAGGTGATTGAAATCCCTTTTTCTATTGCAAAATCCGAGAATTTACGCTTTACTCTTTGAAAGCGCCTGTTATACCAGTGTAAAATTGGAGTTTTCCACCAAATTTTAGAAAAGGTTAAAACAAAGAGAAAATATCCAATAGTTGGGAGTAGCATTACAAACCGACATAAAAATTGCTTCTGATATGTTTATGACTGTGGGAGAGGATTAAGGGATTAAATCACTTTTCTTTCTGTGTGCTACAGATTACTCTCGGGATGATCCAAAGACAGAGGGAAAAAATAGTTTCGGGTGCAAATATATAAATGCCTTTACAAATTATCAGAATAGTACCCAAGTCTACTCAACGAGCTGACATGTACACCGAGAGAATATTAGTGACTAAAGTATATAATATGTGTTCTCTGTGTGCGATAAGTGTTATGGATCCTGCTAATGATAGTTTAGCATGTTTGAGAGACATTATTGCATTGTTTTGGGTGTTGGATTAAGTCATTCCATATTTTTATTTAGGTTGTTGGCTCACGTACCATGACGAATTTTCCCTGATAGAATTCCCTTGAGTAAAGTGAGGGAAAAATGAAGGCTGGCTGGGTGAACAAGAAAGAGTAAAGTTGCACTCTATCTATCTTTCGTCTTGTTTTCTTGCAAAAAACAAAAAAAATAAAACTTTTTTATTCCCAGCATCATTAGAAACCAAAAGAAAACATCGTCAAGCTCATTGCATCCTATTGTTTTCGTGGATGACTCTTGTGCTACCAGCACTTACACCAGGCACATTTTTTTCGTAATATCATATTGTACATTTATTGCCCCACCAGGGCAATCTTATATATTGTGGATTTTGACGAAGAGGGAGCAGAAGCCAAGTGCATATTTGTAGTTGATGCTTCTACCAACATCCCACAATGGTAAAGCATGATGGCATTCGACATCTTATTTGGTAATGAATACTTGTCTCTCTCATCCCTCTTCCCTGCATTCCTTCATGAAGCTGAACAGATGAAAATTGCTCTAGGTCGACAAAGTTCGCAATTATAATGGAGGTAATGACGCTCAAGTAATAATGTATCGCTCTTGTGATAATTACTTAGTCAAAACTAAAACCAACAGAGATTCACCTGTACTTGTTCCTCTCGAGAGAAAAGTGTAACACTCATTTTGTATCCACCAGCCTTCTCATTACCATGCCATATAGCATCCCATGGGATGACATGAGATGTCAAATGTAACGAAATTATTTTTCTCTCTTCTGCATCTCTAAGGACCGTCTTATGTGCGTAAAATATACGTTGTTTTAGAGTAACGTGTCTTGTTCAAGAGTCAAGTCGGCGAGAGAATAGAGGAAATTGATACAAGTGAAAATATCACTTGTCGAGGTTGGTCGAATTTCCAATCTATCTTTCACTCTTCACACTACACAGGCACTAGTGCCAAATACGTAGACAGGAAAGCGCATAATATTTGGATGTGAGAGGTTTACATTGTGATACTTGTTTTTATATCTGACTCATTCATTGATAATGTTTTTGATTTGGAACGGTGGAAAGAGAGAGAGAGAAAGAGAGGGAGATGCACTCCATTACAATGAATAGCAATGCAGAAGGAGGAATCTAGGACAGAAAGGGAAATTCTTGATTTTCTTTCCTCCTTGTCTTGTCGCCCTCTTAACGAAAGTATTGATGCTTATCTTGTAATTCGGAATTTATACAATCATCACGACAACCCAGCCGTGAATCTTGATCAAACTTGATGACCCCATTGAATTGCCTGATTGTCAAATCGGACATTTTCAGATTGGTTCAATAAAACTTGTGCAATTTCCCGTGTCAAGGATTTGTATCAATCTTTGAATACTATCAAATGTCAAATGAAGCACGAATACAAAACAAAACAAAAAACAAAAGTTGTTCATAATAATTTAAAAATGATCTCAGGATTCCCGTTTTAAAAACAATTCCACAAGTGCAAATTTTTTTCTTCACAAAAAGAGCAAAGAAACTCCTTCGTTTTGTCTCAATTGCACAGTTTTCTTTTTAAAATGTATGAAAGATGTGAAAGCAGTTTGTCTTCCCATTACGAGCACCTCCTCCAAAAGTCAAGTGTGCTGGAAGAGCAAACAAATTTCCACTTGCTCTTTTTTTATATTGACTGTTGACATGTGTAATGGTTATTGAAATATAAATCTATCACCAAACCCATTAATCCCTAGCTTTAAGCAAATGCTCTCTTGCTAGTTGTGTGATACATCAGAGAAATTTTGAAACCTTACCAAAAAGTAACTGCCTCTCAAAGTGAGTGCTCCAAAGCTACATAGTCTACTCTCTGTGTGA
The DNA here is from genome assembly GCA_027743935.1 of Sinodicranocentrus sp. ZH6. Lineage (NCBI taxonomy): Eukaryota > Metazoa > Arthropoda > Collembola > Entomobryomorpha > Entomobryidae > Sinodicranocentrus > Sinodicranocentrus sp. ZH6. The sequence continues at coordinate 22,901 of JAHZNA010003651.1, read as the reverse complement.
AAGTGCACGAAGTTTTCTATCTTAGTTCTCAATGTACTCTTTATAACTCGTATTTTTTTCTCTTCCTCCGAAAAACCAGAAATAAACTCTTGGTACATTTTCTATTTGTTCAGCATATCATATAGTCTTCTGATAAATGATAGGAAAAAATAGGATATAAATTCAATTTGCACAGTTATAGTCGCATATGAGTGGCACGTCTTTCTGGTGCTCATTGGTGGTAGAGTAAAATATGATTAATATAAGCAATTCTCTGCTTTCCCACGGTCTAAGTTTGAAAGTACTTTATTAAGTTTGTCCTGTGAGAAGACATGATGCTTCTTGTACGGTATCAACCCGGGACCTGACTGACAGCCAGAGAGTGAGTAATGGCTCAATACAGACAGATGGATGTTACATGTGTAGATATAGATCCCTTATCAACATGGTTATCACCATATCTTAAAGAATGACTGAGTGAGTGCAGTGCGTTTAATGAACTCAAACTGACTGACAATTGCGGAACATTTCTACACATCCTCACATCATCATCCCATGTCCATACAAATATTCACATTTGTGCCAACACTCATGCGACATTTGTTAAATCGCACTCCTTATAGTTGCAAGGAGAAGCATGAAAAGTCCAAAAAAGCAGAAAGAGAAAAATTATGAGGATTAAATTGCTTGAGAAAATTTTCCAATTTTTTAGTCAAAATATGGAAACACGACAAGAAAGTTTGCGTGAGGAAGAAAATTTTGCCAACTCATCAGCAGTCCTCATAGAGGACAAGAAATGAGGATATTAATGCAATTTTTAAAGACCCTAGTTCTCTCAAAGTAGCCCCTGAAACAGGCCAACAATCTTTAATGTGCATGAAACATTGTACCTGAGTAAAAATGACGAGTTCCCTAGGATGACGTGAGAACAAGAGTGTACATCGTTTTTGGGCCCTTCTTTGCCTTTACAGCACGTACTTGTTTTCTGAGTGATCACATCCCTATCATCATTCTTAATCTTGTGTACAGACAACCATACACGTACACTTTGGAAGTGTATTTTACTAGTTGAGAATGCACCCGAAAACATCCACTCGTGTTTGTTGTTACTTTCCTAGCCAACATTTTTTCTTCATCTTCTTTATACGCATAATAGTCCACAACAGCATATCTCATTACCACCAACATCGAGCAAACTAGAATGATGAGAAAATATCTCAAGAAAAATATCCTCCTACTTTGTAAAGTTTTATTGGTCTCCGTTATCAATTAAGATTTTTAAAATTGCTCTAAACCCAGGTTCAATATGTTTTATATAAACCCCTTATTTGTAGATTGACGATGAAGGAAATTATGGAAGAGTCTTGAAAGGAGTGTTAAACTGAAAACAAAAACTCAGCATGTGAGTTTTGTGCTGAGTGATATGATGAAAAGAGCGACAACAACTGAAAAAGGATGAGACGGACGAGAGAGATGCTAAATAAACCCCATCATGCCGCTAGCATGCCGCTCTCAATTTGTTCTCACCATATCCTCTTCTCTACCCCCAACGAAATAGTGAGCTCTCGATGATGACGATCATGTGTACTAGTGAAACACAAAAGTTTACTGATCGAAAGCATGGTGAAAAGAAGTTAAGATGATCGCGTCTTTCAAAGTATAAAAAAATACGATGCGGCTCATCACACATAAATGCATCTCTGATGTACATTGGCATTATACGTTTGATCTATATATCCCTATAAAGTTTTTTTTAAATATTAGCTAGTATTTGTATCAAAAACTGCTTCAAGGTTTACTGCTCTACAGGGAAGTTCGGCTACTTGTATTAAAAATAAATCACTGCTTTGAGCATTTTTGTTTTGCTAGTTTTATCATCCTCTCTGCCTTGATTTGAGTCAGTCACTCTGTCTGCCCTCAGCACTGAGTGGTGGCAATAACTTGAAGTCAAATTACCGGCATAACATTAAAGAAACGCCATAAAGTCTCCAACAAAGAGCCTCCTTTGTCATCATCAGGAATGATTTGGGAAGGATTTCTCCTGAATATCCCAAACACTCGAGACAACTTTGTCTGCTCTGTAATGATAATCAAGATAATAATCATTGTCATCATGTTTTCCTTCATTACTCCACAAGACATACATATCTATAGGTAGTCACATGTATACATTTAGGTACATGTCTAATGTTGTGTACAAGTAATCAGAGAAATATGATGTTTTCCAAGTACACAAAGAACACGACGATAGAGAACCACCGAAGCGGGGATAAGTGTGGGCACGTGATGACCGGAAATATGTTATTTTGGTTTGGTCTCTCAAAATCATCCAACATTGTAGCTGTTTGTAGTACAACTAGGCTGAGAAAAAAAACATAATCTCCTTTCTCGTCTTTTAAAACTTGTTTCCCTGTTCTCTGCGTACATAATGGGGATTCTCTATGTCTTGTTGTGTTTGGCTATGGTTATGCACGAACAATGAAAAAAAAATTATCTTACTGATAATGATGACGTTATGAGAACAAGCGGACGGCTTTGATAATCATTTGATATTATTTGACTACTTGACAAAACTTGCATGTCAAACGCAATAAGTCGGACAGAAAGTTTTCTGTCTCTTTTCAGATTTTTGGAGACTTCCGTAAATCCAACAGTTTTTTTCTTCTAATGATGACATAGCCCATCAAAAAAATCGTATTGCAAACGAGGGGATTGAACCGTACTGCTTTCCAGACGGAAGAAAACTTTTATTCTCCAGATAGGTATTACCTATGACGTCGTTTATATTCTCATCTGTATGATTTTAATGATTCAAAATGTCATTTCAGGACTGGACTAGCGTGCACCATTTCCTGACTGCATTTCCCTTCGAAAGAGTAAACCCATCAAATCCTGATAGCAAACGACAGTCGCTCACAATTTTATGATTGTTTTGAAGGATATTGCAGTAGAGGGTCTTTGTGATGAGCCGATCGTCCATGAATTTAAAAACCGCATTCTATCCCATTTCCCTTATATATATCTATCAATCCTTCTAGATATATCTCCAGAAGTGAAGCCATTCCGCATACCACACAGTTTCCTCAGCTATTGTTGCATGGGATGTGGAATTGTGCAGTAAAATTATTTGGTTGAACAAACAACAAAATTCATGCATCTCCTAATTTTTCTTGAAGTATGTACCAACACACTTGCTCAAAGTGGAGTAAAAGCATTCCCGTATCTTTACAATTTCTCGAGCACATTTATCATTTCTCTTGTGCTCAAGCTTTACTTCTTCACACACACAAAAGGAGGACGGTTTTCGTTAAGATGTAAAAAGTCAGTAGAAAAAGACGTCTTCATCCCGACTACAATAACTAATGTCTGTGTATCTTCTTCGTATATTTTTTTAAGTATTCAATATGAATCCTCGAGAATAGCAGTTTCGTATTGCCACACACACACACAACCACTCACAGAAGAGGAGTCAGTGAGTGACTGAAATATAGAATAAAATAAGATAATATTCGCGTTGAGAAATAATTTTTCAGCCTACCGCATGCAGTCGAGCCTAATGGTTTGAAAATATTTAATGCTGTTTCTGGGCCAAAGAGTAGCATCTCTCTAGTTGTACCGTGAGCCCATTATTGTTGTAACGATTACATGCTTTGTATAACATTTAATGCAAAAGGCGAGTCTCTCTCTCTCTCGCATAGATGTAAATTACACATTGCATCTCTTGTCAACATCAATAATACAGAAACATTTTATTACAGCCAAAGCGACATTATTCGATCAGGATGTCGAGCAAAGTTGCAGAAAGGAGAATAGTGGTCCTCCATTAAGTGAGTACATGAAACGTCAGACATCATAATTCATACTAGTCACTTGTTTGGCGTTTCCATTTGAAGTATGGGATCTTTTCCAGTCAACCATGTAGGTATGACTTTACTATGTAAAAAATGTAGTCTTCCAGAGTTGCCGCGCATACATATAATTATGATATCTTCTTTAGCTGGGTAGTGATTGGACGAACGAGCAATTACACAAGTTACACTACAAAAGTGTTGTACATTTTCTTTGAAAACTGTATGAATAATTAATTAATAATATTCTCTTCTGTTTATTCATGAAAGGCTGTAATTTGCCAAAAAATGAAAAATTGCCCGGCAATAATTCTTCCAGATCAGGAAAAGTGAATGAAAAGGATGGAAAATGTAGATTTTGTCTTATTCCTTTCCTTTCTCTCTCTTGCGAATGAAACATTTTCTTTGAGAAAATGGGCAGCTTTTTCATTGGTCCTAGAAAATATATAGCAATTTACCCCTTCAACAACTCTATCTCCTTTTTTTGGAGTTACATGTGCAGTATGTGTATATCCAGAGCATTATTAAAGCTAGTATGAAATGCGTCGCCAGTATTTTTTCGAAATGGTCCTCAGACTAATTTCATTTTCAGTGAGAGTAATTAATCTTGCATATCTGGCTGACGATGTTAGTCCTTTCTCCGGCAGAAGAAAGTGCCTCTCTCTTTTTTCCTCTGGCCTACAAGCTCACTTACTTTGTTGTATCTTATATCTCGCGTGCCTGTCCTCTTGTGTGGATCTTGGGGGTGCCAAGAGCAGAAATGTAACGTTTCATGAAGTGAACTGAGCTGGACAAAAATGAGTAACGGAATGACAACGAGTTTAGCTAGAGAGAGTGGCAAAGTGCGGCACAAACACACTTGCTTCTCTGAGTCTTGCCGGAGTTGGTCTGAGAGAAAAAGAGAAGATTCATGCCGAGATAGGCGGGTAGTCCGGAACGGACGGGAGAGCGGAAGGCGAAAGAAAAGGAAGGGAAGACACACGAGGCTTGAAATAACCAAGCCAAGACTTGTTCTCTTCAAAAATCTTCACCAGGAACGAGAACCTTTTTCACATCTTGTTCATCCCAAACTGATGTTTTTCCCAAACACTCTTTGCTTCCAGTGGCAAGCTTGGGGAAGTGAAGAAGAGAGAGTTCTTTTCTCAGAGTCGGCTGCAAAAGAGTCTGCTGGAGAAAAGAAGGACGGATGAGCTGATGCAAGAAGCATGAAGTAAAGAAACCCAAGAATAAAAACGAAGGCGCCAGACTGTCGAAATGAGTTATCCGAAAATCCGGATCTCAGATCAGCAACGTTTACTTTACATGCACACAGTATTATATATAGATATGGGGTTAAGATGAGGGGGAAGAGAAACTTGTGTCGTCTCAGTATACGACAGTGTATTCTGCAACGTTACTTTTTTATCCACTAAGAAAACCATCCGTTTTCTTTTCTCTGATAAAGAATTGCATATTAACATGTAATCCCATTCATTGTCTCCTTATTATGCACTCTCTTCATTTCGATGGGAAAATGGAATAATGAAAGTAAATCAGAAAAAAGTTGCTGTATCTTTACAAATATGCATAGTTTTGCCAAAGAGCAACAGATCTTCCTACACGAAAGAATTTTTGTAGTCTCAGCAGTTATTGAGAAATGAAATGGAAAAAAAATATGCTGAAAAAATTCATCCAATATCCGGACGTCCTTGATGACCACATAAATGAATAGATCAACGGTGTGCAGAATCCTTACATGCGAACAAGGCATGTAACGAATTAAATGCCGTTTAGTCTGTACAAAGCAGGAAGTGATCTTTTTGGAGGTTATTTACGACTTCTTGATTACCCTCTCCACCAATCCTTATCAAGTGCAAAGGCAAAACAATCTCGAAATTCGTTTCATTCCAAAAACCATAAATGCATGATCCTTTACATGGCTTTAATGAAATAATTGATAAAAAGTGGATAGGAAATTAACGACGACGTTTTGAGCCTTACACAACGAAATATGTGTTTTATGCATGACACTAATGCAACATTTTTTTCCTAGACAAAAGTGTAGCAAAGGAAAAGGAGCTGTTTTTTAAAGCTGTAGAGTCTTTTGGCTAGCCAAAAGGACGAAGCTAATTTGAGGATGACATGTGCCCTCATGGGAAAGGAACAAGAATGATTTAATGCCCTTCTCTATTGACTGTATTGGAAACAAGACTCTCCAATCATCTCCAGCCCTGCTACCTTAAACCAGGAAAGTGAAAGGTGGTATACTACGAGAATTGCATCATCTCTTCCATGCATCTTTTTCTTAAGTATTCCAACATTTAACTTGGAACGGTGTGACGAGCTGAGAGAGTAGGAGAGAGAAAAAACTCAAGAGTGGAAAAAGGAGGGGACATACATGAGATACATTTGGGACGAGATCAATTAATCAAGCCATTGATAGTGTGTGAGATGCGAATGTCATCTCCGTCTTTCAACTCGTATTTCGTGTGCAGCCTACACTCCTTTTACGAAAAAGAGCATTGCACATTTTTACTCTGACACATATGCCTTTGCACACACATACCACCGAGAATACAATGACAATAGGGGGAAAATAAAGATTTCCATCCACAAGGGAAAGTGCGGAGAAGAACTCGGCCAGAGCGGCTACAGCTCTCTAGCCTATTCTCCCAAGAAGGTCTCTGACGTGCCATATAAAAAAGAATGCAAGTTACAAGCTTTGCATTATTCCTTTCATAGAGAAAGAAATGGGATATGTGTTCCTTTAACAAGATACCAACAAATCCCGTCATCAGGATCAAACCACTTAGAAGAGCGGTCTCTCTCTCTCTCTGTAAAAATGCGCTTTGCTGTTTGTTCCCCACTATAGCTTCTTTGGCTTCATTCATGTCTCTAGATCTCTCACTGACATTTTTCAAAGACACTCCACTAAATATATCAAAGGAAAGGAGGGAAAAGCCACCGAGAAAAAAACGAGTGCATCTACCGCACCACCGCTATTGGAGGCGATTAGCTATTTCCAGTTTTTCAAAGGAGATAACCATCTCAGTAACTAGAAATCTTAGGTGGTATGCTTTTGATATATAAGTTCAATTTTTTTTATCCAACCAGCTTGATATATTTTCAACATTCTGGAGTAGTCATGTGTTTACGGTCATAGCATGAAATATAGTTGAGTTGCTGTCTGTGGGAGAAGTTGAGACAGGGTTGGACAATGATGCACTTCATCCTTCACTGCATTGCATTCTCTAGCTTTTTCCTCGTGAGCCAAACTGCTGGTGGGACAAACAGCTGAATCTGTCATGCCACTTTTGGGAGGAAGCATTGAAAACAAACTAATTCCCAATCGAATTCCCTCTCGAAAATTCTTTTTATTGAGGGAGAAGGAGAATCCTATGGAATACAATCTTGCATGAAGCAAACTCTCGTAGATGACTGTCAGCTCATGGCTTTGTAAAAAATCTTGAGAAATTTTTGTCAAAAACGTTCCCTTCCACGTTTTGCACAGGTTTTCAAAAAATGCTCAAAATCTTATTGGAAAAGCGACGAGTGGGCATTTGCAAGGCTATAAATGCATAACTAAAGGAAGGTGTTGTCGACAGACAAAAGTTCTATTGTTACATGCATACCATTACAGAGTGGAGGAGAGATACGTCGATGGCACATGGTGATTGATCTTGGAAGATCGATGACTCGCTAATGTCTCATTGCCCGACTGGTCATTTTCTCTGTCACTACATTAAGATCCCTTTTCCCGCTCCCGTTCCTACTCTCCAACTTTCTCTGCAAGGTCTTTTTCTTCCTTTTCTCCGTTGCGTCCAACATTTCCTAACGGAGGCTGACAAAAGTGGTTCGTACACTAGAGCACATGATAGCTTCTTTCTAGTATTTATTTGACAAGGCAGTGGAATGGACAATAGATAAATGGGGGAAGAACGCTGGAACCGACTTTTCGGATACTTTGTCATTTTCACCTCTGCCCAAGTCCAGCTCTTAATTCTCGGATCATCAATGTCCTTCAAAGACAATGCATCATGTTTTCAACTTGCTTTTAATGCTTTTAAGACAGTTGATTTATTGTGAGCACAAGCACAAAAAACTCGTCGCGGGGAATGGAATGGGAGACTGATCAAAGAGGAAAGTTTTTCCCACATGGTGGCTTCGTTTGTTCAAGAAACGGGAAAAATTATGAGGTGACTGAAGTTCACTTAAAACTGTTACGTAATCAAAGGTTTTCAAATTTATTATCTCTAGATTACCATCTGCTCACCGATACCAGCTTTTCAACTGCTAATGCTAAACATTTTATGAGGATTTACATGCATTCGATGTAATCAACTTAAATGAAGATTGTTGAAGGCGATAACATTACTGAACATGGACACTGATATCTGGTCAATAGTAAAGTTTTGTTGGGGGAAAATGAGCAGGAAAATTATAAGTTTCCGGTAAAAAGCACATTTCCCTTGAAATCCCACGTAATTAGCGAAGATAATTATGACTACTATATACCATATGGAAGTATACTTTGTACAAGTGTGTAAATTATACGGGATTTGAACAACAGAAAAAATAAACTAAATGTAATATTGCAATATGATTAATTTTTACTTTTATTACAAACAAGGGAAAAATTGAATGATGCCAATTATACACGGATAGGATGTCAGTGCCGTTTTGTTCAATGCCAAAATGCATAAAATATCAAATTTTTTTATAGTCTCGAGCTACACATTCCTGCTTTAATTACAAATAAACTTTCAATATATATTTCTCTAAGCTAGGAATTCAAAAGTGAACTGATGATTTTTACAGTTTCCAAATCATCTGTTGCCTCCACTGCCTACTTCCAGTCTCGTAAATCATTTCCCTGTTGAGACAACTTGCTTTTTTACGAGATGAGATGCAAAAATAACGAACTTGCATGAGCAAGGTAAACTCATAAAAATACAGTAATCACTTCATGATGTTCATAACTATGTACATGGAAAAAAATCATGAATCCCTTGACAGGTCGGAAACGTTCGTCACTGTGAAAACATACAAAGTGCATAATATCACGACTTTCGGGCTCTCAACTACAAGGAGGATAAAATAGAGCATTTCGAAAAAAATACTCATCCGGTCAGCAGCGTAGCGTATCGCAACTTTGAGTATATCCCGTATCGCCTCTCGCCCTTCAAGCCACAAAGCGTTCAGTTGCTTTTTGCCCCAGTCATGATTCTTGTGAACAAAGGATCTAAACATTCTGAACTGTTTTACTAACTGAGAACATCTCCCTATACAAAACACTTTTATTTGCCCCATTGCTCAGAACATAAATTATGGTAAGATAAAAAAAAGAATTCCCTAATTGCTTCAATGTTTAAAATCTCATATCTCTCTCTCTCAATTGCTCTCTACAAGGGTTAGAAAATTAATCTCACATTTTTAAATCAAAGTTGAACAATTTGCCAATAATGTTTCACAGATTACCAAGTGTGTACAAGGGAATACTCGCCCTTCTCATATTTCTTGTATGACTCAGGTTACATTACGATCATTACCTATTATAGTTATGCTGATCGTAATAACTTTTCTTATCGTAGTTTTACTAGCAAATCCTCATATTTACTCGCGCAATGGATATAATTACAGTTTATTAAACTTTGCATCATCACCACCATCACATCACCCATCACCGTATCCCTTTTTATGTTGGAAGCAATTTTTCAAGCAAGTAAAAGATAGACTTCTCTTATCTCCTCGTGTATTCCACCTCTAATGGTTGTGATCATCAAGTCCCGGCTAAAAAAGTAAAACAAGCGTAAAATGCACAAAGTACAAGGAAAAGGTAAAATGTGTATATGGCATGAGAACTTTAAAGTCCTGTGAGTTCGGAGGTTGTTCTCAGCTACGGAACAGTCAGCGCATCACAACCACTCACTCATATGCATCGCAACGTAAGTAAGGTGCAATAGTTCATAAAACAAGATCATAAAAACCAAGGGAAGTCTGCAATTAGCATTCTCAACGTAGATTCTAAGAAGAGTGTGTGCTTTTCAACGTTCAATTATCAAAGTCAAGAGGGATTTGGGTGCATCAAGTTTTGCAAAATTTTTATTGCCCCTTGTCGAATGCCGTCAAAGATGTTACATGGATTTTATGCCCTTGTTTATAATTTAAAAATAAAGATTCATGGCATTGCATTAATAGTTATAACATTTTTAGTATTTTTAACGCTCCATAGTATTGCATGCACTTTGTGCAAAATACACCCCCATAAAATTATGATGGCTCCGGTTCAAACAAAAAATTATATTTCCTTTCGTGCCTGCATTCTAAATTCAAATTTGGGTTTAGCTAAAGAATACACTGAATACACCTGGGTAATATTAGGGGTGATGAGAGGTATCAGATAACTTTAAAGGAATTGTTTGCATTCATCATTTTACTAGTTTGTGGAAGCATCAAATGTCATTATTATCATTTTAGTGCAGTTTGTTTACATTGAGGATTGTGCATACATAAGAATAAGGTATTAAGCCATTTTCATAATTCGTAAGATATCTCGTTATGACTCTCCTTTACACATTTTATGCAGTTGCATCAAGATTATATCTCAAATTTGCATAAACTTTAGAACCTCATAATAAGCGGCATGATGGTACCACTAAAATATCTTTAGTAGCGGACATGTGGTTCGATCTAATCAAATTTGCAAGTTTAACACACAAACGGTTCATCTTCACAAATAATCCTTTTACCATATTGTGACAAGTCAATATATTTATCCTGTCCGTTACCGCATGTGCGTAAGGCTTTTTTTATTATTACAAAGTTAACGTATGTAAAAAAAGGATTCAATTGTGTACCAAGTACCCACAGTAAATGTAATTATATTACTTTTGTAAGGAAAGAAGAAGAAAAAACATTTGAATGCAGATGTTTGTTAGAAAAGAGCAAAGCTTCTACTTTGTTCATCCTCATTTAATTTGTTATGAGACCGCACAAAAAAAACAATTTTCTCATCTTTCCATCAACCATACTTTAAACGGAGATGATATCAAACCCATATAAAATAGACCAGTTCTTCTCTTGTCTGAGAAAACAGAAATATCCTCCTCCTCTTTACAAACACGTTATAATCGCCTACTAGAGAAGAGTACACAAGAACATGTGTACTATTTCTACTCTTAAGGTTTACAATCTGACTCTATAGTTTCGTTATAATTTGTTCACTTAAAGGCTCTTTTAATAGATCAAACCGATAATCTTTACAATGATAACTTTAAAAGCTACTTGCGGCTGCTAGCGACTCACTGCTCCTTTGTAGAAGGAAACAGTGATGGATATATAGCCTTACATATTTCTCCTTGTTATCACTGGAGTTCTTACAGTAAAACAGCCAGAAGCATTGGATAAGCTGATAAGATAAAGGATCATTTTGCCCTGTACAATGTGATGAACGTTCATTCAGCTCGAAGTAAAAGAAAAGGGATCAATTTGTGCATACGAACGGGAGTGGAGTAGAAGCACATAGTGAAAAGTGTGAAAGTGTCAGGTTCTTAAAGTAGCTTTAGGTGTGGTCATTGTACTTCTTCTGGTAGTAATCTTGATTTTAATCTATCTAGGCGTAGACACGCTCCGTTAGCTAGCTAAAATTACATTTCTTCCTCCTTCATATATTTTAGTACTTTACGAGCAATTGAGGTGGTACACCAACACATCAAAATTGCAATGATGTTTAATTAAATGTGAATGCATACATCATAATCATATACGGCTATACAATGTGGCGTCAATGCACGTTCCCATTGGGTTGAGTATTTTACTTTGATTTCAAATCCTAAACAATCTCATTCTTAGAAAATAGCTTTTATAATGATGTAGTAAATGAATTAGAATTAAAGAGATATTCGGGAGTTGAGCACGTTAAAAATGTAATACTTTAATGGGGATACGGTCTATCCTGTGAGTTAAGTCAAGTTGGGAAACTTGAGCCACCACGTTGTTCAATAAAAAAGGATCGACACATGTAATGCTAATGCTTGGTATGTGTCTTCACCATACGAATTGGAGTTGTTGTTGTAGAAAAGAGAGGAAAAAACGTTGCACTCTCAAGAACGAAGTAGTTTTTTCCCCGAACGAGAAAAATTCCACCCAGCATGTGTAACACATTTGGAATATTTGAGTTGAGAGATGACTAAACATTCAAATATTGTAAGCATTTCGTACAACACACAACATACAACCATGCAAAGGAATCATTACGCTGAAACAAAAAATACTGATATTTTTTTTGCCTACCTGGACGAACACACAAGTGCAAGTTTCCATGCTCAAGTTTAACAGTCTTGTAGTTGTACAATTAAATAAAGTGAATATGAAAGCAAGCAATATGATTTGGCAAGGGCACTCATATATAGAATCATATTAAGTGTAAACAATTTTGATGAAAGTTTTCCGTTTTGTTTTTATACGAAAAAAAAAAGTTTATTTTTTTATTTTTTCGCAACAAATGCACAGAAATGGGAGGAAAAATAGAGAAAAGCTGATATGTGATGGTATTAAGATCACATTGGTTTGTTTTGAGTTTTTATGACAGCCGTTAAACCCGCTTCATACATGATAAATTTTATTTTTTTCCGAGGAAAACGGTAAATTTCGTGCATGACTCTTATCACATGCCATATTACCACCATTGGTATTTCATCCATTCGTATTTTCTCTCCTTTTCTTTAATTACAAAGCAATTGAATATTTCAAATTTCCCGCTTAACCTCAAAATGCATTTTTACAGCGCAATTCAGCATCGATAAGCTCTTCCGTGTTACGGCATCATTTCAAGCGAGAATTTTTTTATTTTTTTTCTTTTTATTTATTTAAAAGCAAAGCCGAATTGACTCAAATTTTCTAACCTTGTTATGGGCATAATCGATAGCGAGCATGCAATCATTCGCCGAATTGTTGTTATGCAGGGAAGGGAAGCCATTTTCCCCTTTGATGTTTCCATTGATAGAAATCCCACCCGGGCCTTGGACCATTCCACTGTTGATTTGATGATGGTGGTGATGATGCGGGTGATGATGAGAGCCGGCAAAGCTGACAGCGGCAGCTGCCGCCGCTGCTGCGTCCCTTATCCACGGATACATTTCTGTCAGAGTGAAAGGTGGTGGTGCTGGGGGCAGCCAACCGCTCTGTTGCTCGCTAATTTGTTCCGTTTTGCGACTGTCTTGCCAAAATCGGCCAAATTTGTCAAACTAATTGATTTTATTTTCTATCTTCTATGCGACATGGGTAACTGGCTCAGTTTATTGGTGTGGTGTGTGGTGAGTGGTGAGGAGCATTGGTTGGATTGAGTCTTTTGCAATACAAGATTAAAGAGGCGTGATCGATCGATCAAAGGTAATCGTGAGACCGAGGAAAATTTGCATTTCGCACCTTTTATTATGAATTCGTGGTTGGAGAGAGCTATCACGCATAAAGGAATTCTATCAATAACTCATAATTCATTGGTAATTAAGTTGGTGAGGATTATTATGGGAGAGGATAACCTCTGCAATTTTATGATTCACTGACTTGTATCAACCTCAGAAGTTAATGACACTAGATTTCAGAATCCAATTGTTTTCATAGGTTTTTGGTGACTTTTGTATTTTCCCATAGTTCACGAAACAATGACATTCACCGAAAATAAAATTGTTCATCCATGAGGATGATCCTTAATGATGGATGTAATCTGGTATTCACACAAGGATTAGAGGTGGGATATGGTTTGAAAACTAGTTTTATTGAAAGATTAGATTTTTAAAGCATATATGTAAGCACCAAATAAGGCAGATAAAAACTTTGGTTCACATCTTACACCAAAAAGTCGTCATCGGGTTTTACCCATTCTCCACCCTCAAATTATCCCAAATTGGTGAATGATTTTTAATGACAGTAAATGCATATAAAGTGGTAAGTTTTTATCGGTATAATGGCTTATGCAAAAAGAGGAAATGCATCTATTGAATTTGTCATATATTAAGCCCAACGGTGAAAAGAGGGTCGGTGAACAATCCGGAAAAAATTCTGTTTTCACAAAGTTCACTTAATGAACAACTTGTACCATTGTACTCCACTACACAACTTTACAAAAGTACACACATATTTCACGTCATCATCGCCTTCAGAGGTGTTTTGAATGAAAAAAAAGTTTTTAACAGCTGGTGAAAAGAGCGCACAAACATGCACCATCCGGGTAGGTATTACAAAGGCTGTTTATTGCATATACCGGCTTTTTCAAGGGAAAAACGTGACAGCTGTTCTTGACGGAGTAATGCCAAGAGTGAAAGAATGCCCGGAATTTAGAACCCCTCTTTGAACTTCACTCTACGTAGGGAAAGTTTTTCGTAGAAAGTGTATCTCACGTCCACACTTATGAAAGTGGCTCACATGCACTTGAAGAGTTAAGGATGAGATTGAACACTTCACTTTTACTTTGCATTAGACAACTATATTTTCACAAACGCTTTATGCTCACTTCAAAAATGTTGTCTTTGAACATTCCACGAACGTAATATTTCTTAGAGGAAACAGGTAGCTGCACGTGAATCTCATGCAATTTGATTATCCAAAAGGTTTTTTGGAATCGGAACGACCTTGTTACTTATTCCAATCTTTGGACTGCTTTCCCTTCACCAACTGAAAGGAAATCCTCACGCATACACAGTTCGTGAGAGTATGTGAGTGTGTGTGAACCAAGCTGCCAAACTTTTTTTCACCTTTTCATATGAAACCTTTTGTAGTCCCATGTGTATATTTTACGTGTGTGGCATGGCAAACAAAAAACTGCATGTGTATCGCCTACATGCCAAAAAATCTTCAACTTTCAAGAGTATATTTTTTTCCTTAAATAAGTATATCAAATTCACTTTGTCACAGCGGGAAAAGAAATTGGTTTCACAGATGAAACGCTTCTCCCTATTAGTCATATGATACAAAGGCGCATAATGTCTCACAAGGAAAGACAATATGTGTGAGCATCATTAACTCATTTTGAAGTAGTTAAAGGCTATGTGGTAGGGTTCGAGTCGTGGGAAACACTTGTGTGTGCCTCTATTTTTAGAGGGATTTTTAACGTTTCTTGTTTTTTCACACTTGATCACTTGTTTATCATCTTCCTTCCTTTTAGCTCCGTCATCATCATCATGTGCTCCTTGTACATTTGCGTGAAATGGACAAGTGTACAGGGAAAAGAGTCAACTTGAAAAAAACCGATTAATGTGTAACAGTTTTTTTCCTCTCTTCACTCATTTCTCCTTCTGTGTTGATAAATGTGTTTTGATGATGATGTTGGTTGGTTTGGGGAGAGAGATGATTATGGATGTATACTTTTTTCAGAGGGATGCGATGCTGCAGTGGATGTTTAGCATTGCACTTTTCTTTCTTTTTTTGGCTGATCAGAAAAGGAGAGAACTTTTTTCCCAAATAAAGTGAAGCACGGTGCAGCTTCCTCTCGCGGAGTGCAAGTGGATATGAGTTTGATGACGGGAGTATGATATAAAAGCTACTTAAAAGCTTTCATGTCTGAACGGTGGTGATGGTGATGATACAAAAGTACTAGCGGTGGAGTCATATAAGATGGGCACAGAGATGAGCTGCTCACACAGAAAAATACTTGAAGATGCACGTGGTTACTCTTACGATTTCTTTGCGAGTGAAGTGGAAAGACGGAGGAAGCAAGAGTAAACGAAGAAACGCCAAAAGAAGTAGCTTGGCAGAGGGAATTCTTCTTTTTCTCTGCTCGCTTCAAGTCACACGGATTCTCATAGTGTTGTAATAATAACAGAAAAGACGAGTCTGCCCCGAAACACTTGAACAAGCATTAGCATTGCATTGCTTCGTTAGTAAAGGGATACACACATGTATATGCATCATTGTATGGGACGGACATTCGTAATACGAGGAAAATAAGAAGACATACATCAGATGAGCAAGAAAGAGAATAGCAGAGCGAAGCAAAGAACAAGAGTTTTTTGTGATCTTACGTATATTTTATTATAAGAGCGTCCCTACCACATGCTCTGCTAGGAGAGTAAAAACAAGTTTATGTACACACATGTAGGTACAATGTACACACGTATGTAGACATTCATACGGGGAGATTAACCACGAAACCGAGTAGTACTAGTTCGGTTAGAAGGAATGATCAGCTTTCTCACACTGGGAGGCTTTGTATTTGTTTCGATTTCTTTTGCTGGAGCTTCTTCACACTCATTTCTTTGATAAAGACAAAAGTTTCCGTAAGTTATTTTTTTCTTGTAGTCATTGTAGGATGCGATATACGATATGGATCAGAAATAAGACAGCAAAATGTACACCGAGCGGAGTCTGACGACTTCACAGAGCTAAACAATCTAGGCAGCTGTAGGTTCTTCACCTTAACTTTTGTTGACTTGATGCATATCTATGAGAAGAGTTATTTTTGTGCGAACAATTCGAAATCTTATCCTGTGTCAATTTATCATGACATGGTAAACTTTGATAAGAAGTATTTTGTTATATAATGAGCAAGCAAAGTAGTGAAAGGACAGATATCAGGTCTGATTTTTTTCATGTAAAGCTAAAATTGATAGAAAATTATAGTTGTTTATATTGGTCCGGTATGTATGAGATTTTCATTCAATTAAAAAATCTCCAGTTTAAGTTCGATGGTTGAATCATTTGCAGACGTCAGCACGTTTCAACATTTTTCTTGAGCTACGTAATTTCTTCCTTAAAAGCTGATATACCTTTTTGATGGACAGCTGAAGGAACCTGTTCAATTCAACGATATAGTTGAAAATCATACAACGGCTATAGGAACTTGTCTTGGGGATTTCCGTTCTTCTTCTGTACGTTTGTATAATGCATGCTAGTTACTACATATCTTCAATCATATTAATGCGTGGTAGGGGGTTGCACAGGGTATTTCTGGGGCATCTTAAGATTCACGAAGAAGGGAGGAGAACTGTAGGAATTCTATTTGTTTCCCTCTTCAGCAAGCTGCAAAACTTTGTCTAATTTCTCTGAAACTATGTAAAAGAATTTAGGATATCCAAATTGATTATCATCAAGAATCCACAAACACAGGGAGAGTAAAATGCTTCTAACAAACGAGTTCTTCCGCTGAGCAAAAAAAAACTTTTCTTGTTTGTCCCGCAGTTTTTTATGTTAACCTCAATATAGATACTTATAAATTTGTAAATATCGGGAAAGATGATAGTTGTGATTGTTGATTTATTGGAATGAAATAAAACAGTACGCTAATATATTTTTTACATCACGTTTGGCATAGTTTTTTGGATTGTATATTCCAGAAAAAATGGAAAAACCTTAAGGTTCACGACCCACAGAGCAAATGTTCTTTTAAGAGTTTTTGTCAATTGAGAAATGCATATGGTAAACATGCATCTATCAGCCGGTTTTTATTGCAACCACTCAAACGCATGTTTAGGAAGTTATTTTAGCAAAAAATCAAGTCGGTTAGCCGACTACTGTGCTTGAAAAAACGGTGTGTACACCCTTGACTCAGTTGGCATACATTTCATAGACTTTTTGCAAACAACTTTGATGACGATTTTTTGCCGTCGTTTTTATAGATAGTGGAATTAAAGACCGAACACATTTTGCTTTTTTGCATTTTTTGTTTCCAAAGATAATACTGTTTACTCAATAAGTGCATTGCCACTAAAACTGGGTTCAATATTTGTCCACATTGCCTCTTTCAATGGTTCTCTATTTATTGGATTTTGTGGGTGGTATGGTTTTGTGGAAAGGAGGTCTGTATGCATAGTTGCTATTTATCTGAGCAGTATTGTACGTACAATTTATTGTATGTATTATATTGGGGTGTGACAAGATTTTCTTTGGTTCCATCGAGGCGTATTTTTTTGTGATTATTTTTCTACAACATAGCAAACAAATGGCATGTGCACACCTCAAACCGTTTCTTTTTCTCATAAAGTTAGTGGACCCGCAATTTAGATCAATGACTTATATTATGCAGTGACAAATTGAAATCTATTTTATTACAAAACAAATAGCCAACAATACAAGAAAATGTAAACAAGTACATTTCACGTAAGAGAAAGTTTTTTTCTTTCCTTGCCCCGTTTGGAAGGAAACTCTATTTCGCAGATCTAGTTATACTTCAAACCTCTTAGCTTCTACTGTTTCATTTCCATTGTTATACGAAATTTTGAAAATCTTGTCAAGTTGTTTTGATGTTTTCAAAAACTTCATTAACGTTTACGACTGGATGACGATAAATGGTCATTTTGCAGCTTGAATCAGACAATGCAACGCATAGTAAATCAGAATTTGCACTAAACTGACTTTATATGGGTATATATTTTAGTACAGACATATACATATATATTTCCAATAAACAAAAACTTACTACTAAAACGGATATACTCTTAGCATTTAAAAGCGAATTATACCGAAATGAGTTATTGAGAGTAGCCTAATTAAATTAACGGAATTTTTATGAATGTTATGAAAATTCATAGGTGTACAAAACAGCTTGGAACTTGGAAGGCAATTTCAAGCTTACACTTGGCTTACGCTTACACCTTTGCAAAATGTCTTTCTGATTTTGCTGTATCTCAGTATGCCCCAGTAGCCTTTGTTCTCATCAACAGAACTTCGTCTTTTCATTCATTGATAAATCTATACATAAAAGGTAGTCGTAGCTTTCTTCGAGCCTAAATAAATGAATATATACCGGATAAAAAGGAGTGTCTTCAATTTATATAATTGATTTCCACAAATAAACAGAGATGACGGGCAAGTATTTACATAAATAATTACACTGATCAGTAACGTCCCGTATTATCTGGGATTTTGTAAGTCAAGTGCAACATTATTGCATGCATCTACCTGCCCTACGCTGCGACAATTTCTACTATTAGTTTTGTGCTTTCCATAGATATGATATGTAAAAGGTGATGAGTGATGAAGAAATGTAAAACTAACCCTTAAAACTATGCATTTTAAAAAGTATGCGAAAAGCTTGATTTACTATGCTACGACGGCACTTCTAATTCAAATAAACAGAGATGACGGGCAAGTATTTACATAAATAATTACACTGATCAGTAACGTCCCGTATTATCTGGGATTTTGTAAGTCAAGTGCAACATTATGCATGCATCTACCTGCCCTACGCTGCGACAATTTCTACTATTAGTTTTGTGCTTTCCATAGATATCGAATAAAATGATCAAAGGCGACTTTTAGTACAGTTGTATGCATATGTGTAATAGGTGATGAGTGATGAAGAAATGTAAAACTAACCCTTAAAACTATGCATTTTAAAAAGTATGCGAAAAGCTTGATTTACTATGCTACGACGGCACTTCTAATTTTCGTTGTGAGTGTTAGTTGGAAGGAAATCCTTTAGTGATGTGGCAAATTTATAGAAGCACCTCATCAAAGCTCGTCGCTACGCCAGACACTTCATTTATACGATGCTATGTCTGCATAGTGCATTGCCTACCCATCACGGTAAGCTGACGCATCTCATCACACTGCTAAATCTGCGGATTGTGGCAGCAAATTTCATTTGAAAACCATTAACTTGAATGATGACTGCTTTAAACTGAACTTGAAAACTTGAACATTTGATGATAATTGGAGTGAAGAACATGAATCACGATTTTGTAATCGAATTTAAAGTCATTTTCCACCTAACACGTAGTAGCTTCCATTCATCATTCTTTCAGAACGTCACAATGCCTATCACACTGTTTTCACGAGATTGAGAGAACTAGTAGCAGCTACTCGATAGATAATGAGTGGACCTACTGGAAACTTTAATTGAATAAAATTAAATAATAATATGCATGTTATTGTAACAGATTGTAATTTCATCAAGCCCGCATTTTGTTATAATTCAACATTTTTATAGACTAAATAAAAAATACGTACTCCTATGATAATCATCAATAGTGAAATCTTACAGTTAGCAATGCCGATTGAATTTTTCAATCAACATATAATCCCCCCAAAACGGAAAAAAATCATCATCATTGTCATCGTCGTCACACAACGTAGTTGATTCACACATCTTTCTTATAATGTCCGATCTTTCTTCTGATGGAATTTCTACTCCTGAAATTATGACCTAAGTATACAATTTGAAATCGACACAACACAATGGTTAGTCTTGGCCGTTCTCTTCACAATTTTCTCCACACAAAATAGGTAAGTCGGGAACTTAACTTGGGACTCCTTTTAAAAGCTGTGTTTTATTTATCATTGAGTAACAAACGTGGTGTTGTAATTTGTAATATGTAATTTTATTCTAAATTCTGTGAGTAAGCATTCTCTAAAATGAAAGACTCCTATAATATGCTCTTTCAAAAGCTATTTAGCTGGCAATGTACTTGACATTTTTAGTGTAGATTAATTACAAGCGGCGAATTTCTATAAATTTACTACCATATATATACCGATGGAGCAGCCGCCTTCTACTTAAAATCGGAAATAGAAGTTAATAATATATTATGAGATTATATTGTTTTATGATAAACGTACCTCCTAAAGGTTTAATGACCTATCTTTGCGTATGTAGCATTTTGAAGAAAAAGCGGACATTACTTCAATCATTCAACCCTTGAAGTAGCCTACAAATAAAATACCTCGTTGCGTGATGTATATCACCATTTCACCAAATGTTTTACATGAAAAGAAGAATGTACTCGTAAATTGCAAAATAGGTTCAAAATGAAGGTTTAGAAATAGTAATCTACTCTGAAACGTAAATTTGTCATCCTTTGTCTGCAGGAATCGACAGTAGCGCAATGTTTTTTACTCACAAATACGCAGGTATGCATAAAGTCATGAAATATTTATACAATAACTACCGATTCGCTCGAGATTATAATGATCCCAGACTGCCTTGCATGCGATGTGTGATTTAATGCCATATTTGATTGTGGTTTGGTTTATGTGTGCCTAATAGTGCCTATGTAGGTAAAGATGAACAAAAAATTGTAATTTATGGATACAAAGTTAAAGCTTACATAGTGCAAAATCTGTAGTATAGAGTTAGCATATGAAAGATAACGCGTATTTGAAAACTTGTAATGCTCACTTTGGCATTTTTACCCTTTCGACGAGAATTTGTGTAAATGTTTATATGCACGGTGTAAAATTGATGGGACAAAAAGTTTTCTGTGTTTCTCATGACTATTAGCAGATCGAGAAGATTTGAGACGTCGCAAGATAATTTGCCATCAGAGATTTTTCCGTCACAACACAACAGCAGAGGAGAGACCGAAACTACCGCTTCTCCGACATTTGAAGACCTTTTCTAAGGAAGAGGATTTTTTGTCAGACCTCTTATCAAGTAGAATTTGAGGGGTAAAACTAATTTTCTGACGATTACGTGATCAGCACTTTTCCAGTTGATTGAACAGAGTTTGTTTAGCAGCTTCATGTTTCTTATAAGTACACTCACGAAGTTTCTTCTATCATTCTGTGTGTGCTTATGGTCACTGCTCTCAATTCTATAAGAACAAAAAAAAACTTAGAAAACTTAGAAACAGCTTTGTAATGGTTTCTCATTTTAGGGCTTAATGAACCTGGTCTTAAAATATGTGCACCTCATAGTGTCACAGAGTTTTGACTCAATAATTCTTCATCTTCTAAACTTTATTGTGAAACTATGAATTAATGTGATCCGATATTGCGCTAATACACGCGTGAAACTTCAATCATGAAAACAAATTACTTCTTTCAAAAAAAGTTCGGGTTTCACAGATTTGAGATTTTAGTATGGTGTGTGTACCTAGTTTAGAATAAACCATACAAATATGATGGAAGTAAGGAGCTCAGACATAACTTTTAACAAGCTTTCGAATGACATATTACACGGCATTATGTTGTCGAAACCGTTAATAAATAAATCTGGTAAGACTAAGTTGACTCGCAAATAAGACTTCTTTAAATCTCACTTCAAAAAATTAACCTAACAATCTAACCTAACAAGATATCATAAAACGATAATCTCACATCAAACATTAACCTAACAGTCTAACCTAACAACATATGATAAAACGATAGTCTCACATCAAACATTAACCTAACAGTCTAACCTAACAACATATGATAAAACGAGTCTCACATCAAACATTAACCTAACAGTCTAACCTAAAATCAATACCCTATGCGCCCAAAAGGAAACACAAATCGCCTATAATTAATTCTTGCTAAATCTTCAAAAAACAAAATCTTTATTTTTCCTGGTTGTTCTAAGTGTCTCAGTTAATAGAACACCCAATCGGGTCGTATTTATTTATTTATTTATTTAGTACAAATTAGTATCCCAGTATCTTTGTTCCGTTTGGACTTGAGACAAAAAGATCCTATACATTTGGTAGAACATCCCATACAGTCCCATGCACACCATTTAAACACAATCTAACACCCTACGCACTCAGTAAAACACCCCATATTGTCGTTTCGTAAATTCCTGTGAACACAAAATCGATTTAAAAAGTACGAATAAAATGTGCACAGACAGACACACACACACAGTGACACACACATAGACGGCGCAGACGATTTCATAAGCTCGCACTTCAAACACTTTTGCGAGCTAATAAATGGTTAAATTTGTCATAAACAGTTCTAAAATAGTTCATCATGAATACTTTGAAAATAATCCATCATAAATATAAAATGAATATCCATTTAAATAATTCGTGAATATTTTATCATAAATACTTCAGTCTATCATAAACAGTTCAAAAATATTTCATCATAAATACTTTTTAAACAGTCCAAAAATTTAATAAATATTAATCATTATGTGTTTCTGCTCGGATTCGATGGATGACGTCATCAATGCATGTTAAATCACAATATTCATCGTAATCTGTACGGAAAAGCATCGTTACAGTTCTTTACAGCATTCGACCGAGTCATTAGTAACATTTTTAACAATCATCCATTAAATTCTGAACCAATGCACTTGTCTTACCCCATTCTACTGAAAATAGGATCTCTGACTATACACCAGTTTGATTTTTTTTTTTTTTTTTTAAACTTTCAATTATAATCATCTCTTAGCAAAGG
>JAHZNA010003650.1:0-13093 GCA_027743935.1 Sinodicranocentrus sp. ZH6 | reverse complement strand
ACTTCCAAAAGGATGGGGGAAACCTTTAGTTGGTAAAAATTTTACGAGACCGACAAACATCACAGTTTTGCGAAGTGAGCGAAAAAGGGTTAAATAAAATAGTTAAGATCGAGTATTTCGAATGGAAAGGTATCCTTGTTTTGAAAAACCTTGTTTCCATGACCCTCCTAAACTCACCGATTTCTCTGTGCTTCATGGTTTCATGGAGTTGCCGCGATTGCAAAGTTTACATGTTGCAATGGCAGATGAGGTATGAGAATAAACTTTAAGAATTCAATTTAAGTATTTTAAGAAAATTGTCTTTTTTTTCTTAGATGGGAGCATATTTCCTGAGAGTTTTGGAGAAAAGGAGGATCAATGTTTCATTCTCGTTGAAATCCTGCAATAATATGATGGATACATAGATAGATTTTATTTCTGTTCAACTCTCCTAATGTCACTGTCTACTTAGGTAAAAAACAAAATTCCAATATGCCAGTGAATATTTGAAATTTGAAACTAGTTTGTATTTCGACAATGAGTAACTTTGAAGTTTGAAGTCGGAGGGAAAAATCGCAAACCGAGTTCCACTCCAATTAATACGTGTTTGTAATACAAAATATTGTGTCAAATTTTGATGTCATTGTATTTTAGTTGAAAAGGTTTGAAATAACTTTGGATCTATTATTGTACATTGTGTATTACTTAAAATATTCTATGTAAATAAAATTTTATTCAGAAATTCGAGAGAGAAGATAAGTGTTTAAGTGTAGCACAATGTTATTCATAATGCCCTAATTAGGCTGTAGGTTTAAGTACTATTTCCATATTGTTCTAGTTCTATTGTGTGAGCTCGTGTAGAGAGCCTCGTCACTCGCTCACCATTCTGTTTCTGACTCTTGAACATGTCATGTCCTCGAAACGAGCTATTGTTGTCTACATATTTTTGTGTCAATTAATGTCTATTAATTGTGATTAAAGTTAAAATCATGTATGGGTTAGTACATCCGTGCCCACGTCTAATTATTAACCTTCACACATAACACTTTTGACTTCATTTTTACTCAAATCCTTATCTTGCAATTAGTGGGAGGCAACATTTTCCACTCCATAATTTACAAGTACAAACAAATAATCATACGCCCTGCTGGAGACGGACATGAAGGAGTCAAAAAGAAGCACAATTGAAATGAAAAACATGACATCCGACGGTGTCAAAGCTCTTCTCGAATATCTCTACACTTTTGAACTAGACCAGGCTATAGAAAATGTGACATAGCTTTAGAGCTACTTGAGGCAGGAAATAAGTATGACATTGAGTCCTTGGAAAGGGAAGTTTCATCTCTGATTCTAAATAAAGATGAAGATTGGTTTCCTGTGGACATGGCTTTCAGTATTTTCCTCTTTACAAGAAAAGTTGAATCGATGAAAGAAATAAAAATGAAGGCAGCTTCAATGCTCATGAAGTTAGTAATTTATTTTGTGGGTTTAGAGCACTTTATTTTTTGAATTCAAATTCATTTTTGATTTGCAGGAAACCAAAGGAATTCCTGGATTGCAAAGTATACGTCAAGAAACGTCTAGAAAATCCAGCTGAAGCTGCAAATGCAACCCAGGAGCTGGAGCAAATTTATTTATAGGGAACAAAGCCAATGTCATGTTTGATAAATATCAGTCCAAGTTTTATCGTATGTGGAGTGAACTTAAGCTCATTTACCTTGTGAAGCTACATAGATATGCGTGCCCACCAGATAAGCAGTAAACTCCCCAACGCAGCCATATAAATATAAGGCACACGCTTTTGTAATTATTATAATGAAGGTAAATTAAACATATATCAAACAATTAATTCAAGCGTGAACTCATACAAAGGCAATGAGTCATTTGCCAAGATACGCGGGCTGCAGCTGATACTCGTCTGCTCTGCAACATAAACCCACCAGATAAAAAGGAACCTCGTCAATGTATCATTGTCATATAAGACATACAAATTTGCAATTATTAGGATTAAAAAAACTTAAACATTATAAAACTCGGAAGGGTAGTTCAAAATTTTAACCCATCTTAAAAAATATTCAAAGCAAATTATCCTCGGCTTTCAACCTTTCCTCTTCTAGAAAAAATATTTTGGTGTTTTTCGAAATGACTTCTTGCTTGCAATAGTACTTTCAATTAATGAGCTTACTCCAAAAATCGGTTAAACGCCAGTGCAAACAATTTCCAGAGACTTTTCAACTTTTTAGAACTGTCAATCACCTCATTTCACCACAAGCTTACAACACACAATTAGTCAATAGCTAAGCGCATGACTTCCATGCCGTTTTTCCTCATTTTACAATATTTTTATTCTGAGAAAAATCTTTGCTTCCAAAGTCTCGAATTTCCTCGTTTTATTTCTTCATTTCTCCGTCTCCCGAGAAAATAACTTTCCCGACATTGTCTCTTCAGTAAAATGGATATCACAAGAAGATTTTAACTTACAATTTTTGAATTCAATTAGCGATCCTCATGGAATTTCTCTAGCTCGGACACCTATCATTGAAAGGATTATTCCAGAAGGGGTTTTCAATACAAATCCTGAACTAATCTTCATAAAATTTCAAGGATTCGTCCTCCAATACACTCACTTCGAGGTTTTGGTTGATCCCAAAGTTGAGCTCAAATGGGTTCCAGTTTATGAACAGATAAGTGACGTGTCGCCCAGTCTCCCTATGACATCCAACTTAGGAAAGAATTCTGAACAGTCAAATTTGATCGGGACAGTCTCCTCACTTTCGGAATATTGCGCGCTCACTTTATTAGACACAGGTAGGTAAGCTTCCTTTCTCCGGATTAGCCTAATACTTTCAAACCTACAATAATAATATTAAGTGTTTTTGTACCATCCAGTAAAAGTGGAATATTTTCCAAATTACGAAATCCTTGTGTGGCGTCGTCCAGTGATGTTAAAAACCCTCTTTAGAAAGGAGTAAGAATGTTTGGTCCGAAAAAGTACTTTACAGCAAATATTTTCCTGCTGGAGAGGTTGCTGAGCACTGATTGTGAGCAGTGTCAATAATTAATAATAATAGCAGTGGATTATCAGTGTGTTAATTGTGAAAATGTGCTGACTTATCTGTATAAAGCATATTCTATTCTATTATATTATACATACTATTGTTCTCTTTTGTACCTAAATGTTTTGCCTGGACTATCTTTCAACTTTCTATCAACTAAATGCATATGAGCTGACTTCAATCCAGAGGTAAATAAGCAACATGCCAGAATAAGTGAGAAGTGTGGAAAGTTGAATTGGTCAGTAAGAGCAAGTTTTTGCTGTCGCCAATCATCATGGGAAAAATTGCATTACTCGTAGTGAGATATACATTGAAACTGAATGAATATATATGCCAGCTAAAAAGGTATTCTTGTATTTTTCTTAGTTGAAAAAGTTGAGGAATGAATATCTTTTCGTTTAATGTGATTCATGTTCCGATTATCCCACCCCATATATGTTGTAAGTAGCAGTCGAGAGAAAAATAGAGCAAGGAAGCCAAGGAATAAGAATAGCATGCGAAGCAAGTTGACAAATAAGTAAGATACATTTTGTCTGGTCTTGTCATTCCTAAAAAATACAGATGATTGAACACACAAGTACAGTACTTGATGTTGACAGTACAGGAAATCATTCAGTAAAGTAGGGTATGGCGATTATTATATGAGTACATCTTGTGGATGAGTAATTCCTACTCCGCCCTAAAAAACAAACATTTATTGGGTATCTACAATATTATAATGCACGTGTGTATCCCTGTGTGTGTGTGCGTGTGTGTTTGTGGACCGACGGGACAGAATACCTAGGAGCAGAGACGTCGCGGATGCTTTTTAAATGTATTTCCTGCATGCATGATCACATCATGAAAATACATTGAACTTCCTGGTGTGTAAACTGCTTGCCAATCATAGGCAGTCTGCTTGTTTACTTTATTGTATTACGTGATTCGAGCAAAGAAATGAGTGGACTGTCATCAAAGATGAGGAATTAGAGATGTGATCCTGCATGCAGGAAATACATATAAAAAGCATCCGCGACGGCTCTGTCCAGGAGTATATTTATGTGTGTAGGATAGTCTGACATCCCCTACCACGATTCTATGAAATACTTTGCAGTATAATGATGAATAAAGTGTATGTTTGTGTTTGTGGAATTTCAATAAAATTAGTGTAAATAAAATTAGCCTCGATTCTAAAATGAAAGTGGAAAAATAAGGTTCCCCCTCACCGTTCACTCTCACCTTTTTTGAGTTAGGTGGGATACAACATTTTTAAGTGGAAAGTGGAAAGTAAAGGTTCACTGTCACCGTCTACCGGCGTCTTTGTCCAGATGCATGGGTAAACTGATTTGGATATGACAATGGTTCAAAATCACGTTAGACAGTGAAGGCTCACTGTCACCGTTCACTATTACATTTTTTGAGATTGGTGGGATAATCTACCTACTACATTATATTGTGTAATATTTGTGCAATTATCGCACAACCGGCTTTCTAGTAATAGAATATTACAGTCATGTCTTCAATGAAAACAACTAATTTCTCGGAGGGGATGTGTCCTTAAGTTGTAATTTAAGTTGTAGTTGTTTTTGTTTCAGTAATTTTTCTATTTTTTAAAAGCACTTAAATCAAACGTCTAAATTCAAAATACGGAAAAAGGTAGAGATATATTATACATATTTGTGGGCGTTTTATGGTGTTTTGTTGCAGAATAGATATTTTCCACTTCTGGATAAATAAGTGAGTGGTACGTATCTTGTTACAGGTACGGTTGAATGTACGAAAATTAAGACAAATATTAACAACTTCGTATTTAAACCACAATCACAAATAACTATATACAATAATTGTAAAAATTGGAAAAGTTAAGTTAATAGACTTGCAACAGGCAGGCAAAAGCAATGGAGATTCTATTTGTGGATAATAATCCGGTTACTGCCACAAGATTCCCGTCAGGTGATACACTTTTGAAATGCTCAGTAGTCAACTATAAGCCTCGTACTGTACGTGGAAACGAGTTGCATGCGGATTACATCAAAAAAGTGTTGGCAGCGTCGAATGGGCAAGAATAAACGACATTTTGTTTTCTTTCAGTTCATTTTATTTCGCAAAGAGCCTAATTGAAAGTATTATCTTGTCTTTCAGAATAGCAGTACTGCATTCATATTAAGAAAAATCCGGCAGATGTGAATGATGCGTATAAATGTGCGGTTCGGTTGCATGGATTCTTCTCGGAGAATTTTGAGACAATGTGGATGGAAGGTTTAAAACTCCGGATTCAACTTGCATTTTCGTTGCACGCCACACTTGATAATATTGTTTATCCAGTGCATCCTCTACAGATGCTTGCAGGTAGTTAACATTTAATTGCTACATGAAAGTTGTATGCTCTGATCTGTAATGAAAATTAACACGAACATTTGAACAATCACTCCAGAAATCCCTATTCCCAAAGCCTCCGCAACATCTTCAGCTGCTGTAGATTCCATTAATGAGACGTGCATTACAAACGGAATGTTTTTAGAAGCGACAGATGTTTCAGTTAACTACTGGCAGTATCTTTTTGATTACTATCTTGGTAATAACCCTCAAATTCTTGCTTGTGCAACTATCAGCCTTCTCTCTGACAGTAAAGAATTGCATGCCACTGAAAATGATCAACTTGCCGTTTTCAATAATCCGGCACGAGGGATCGCTCGGGTCACTAGAGCAATTCTAGACACCAAGCTTCACTCCGACGTCATTATTTCCAGCAAGGACGGCTCTGAACATAACTGCCTTAAAGCGTTTCTCGCAAGTATTTAACGTGAAAAAGATTTACTTGTAATGTACTTCTTGAATTAATTGGTTATTAATACTTTATGATTATGAATTATTCTAGCACAAAGTAGTGTTCTCAAGTCTATGCTGGAGACGGACATGAAGGAGTCAAAAACAAGCACAATTGATATGAAAAACATGACATCCGACGGTGTCAAGGCTCTTCTCGAATATCTTTACACCTTTGAGTTGGATGAGGCTATAGAAAAATGTGACATAGCTTTAGAACTGCTTCAAGCAGGAAACAATTATAATATTGAATCCTTGGAGAAGGATGTTTCATCTCTGATTCTAAATAAAGATGAGGATTGGTTTTCTGTGGACATGGCATTTAGTCTTTTCCTCTTTACCCGGAAGATGGACGGGAATGGGATGAAGGACGTAAAATTAAAAGCAGCTTTGATGCTTATGAAGTGAGTAGTTTTATATTTTGTTAAAAGTAATTTTTTATTCCTTAAAATCATTTTTGATTTTCAGAAAACCAGAGGAATTCTTCGCGTGCAAAGCTTATGTCAAGGAACGACAGGAAAATCTAGCTGAAGTTGCTGACGCGACACAAGAGCTCTTTATTCTTTCAGTTAAGAAATGACTTGTAGTCATCATGTTAGGAAGTCATGCAATATTAGAGCAATCACACTTGTGTTACCACTACGCGCCAGTGATTTACGTAATTGGTCTCAACATTGAAAAATAAATGTATCTAAATAGTTGAATGAGCACGTACAAATCCGACACATATGCAATAGTATAGATTCGTAGTTATCACGTGTTGGACTAGTTCATAGGGCAATTAAATTTACACAAATTTCATTTTTTACAAGGATTCTTTCTCTGTCAAGCTCATTAAGTTTCAATTAATATTTGCTCACCTTCACTCGTATCAGTTTAGTGATATGCTTGTGTGCTAATTTTGTATCCGGATCTTTTTCTCCATTCTACTCTGATATTTTTACTATTTATAAAGATCACACAAAATTGCAAGTTCAATAAAGTATTCTAAGTAATCAAAAATTGGCTTTATTGTTTACCCTCAACTTGGAACTACTGGGCAATAAAAAATAAAAATTCGTCGCTATTAAAAATACAAGCATAATGATACCTCAATAGCATTAAATATATAATTATAATCTTTGACTTATTTTCCAATTCTCTTTCACTTCATCAAATACCCCCCCTAAAAACGAAAATTCATAATAATATTCATCTTACTCAATTACATATAAGTGAGTTTTCCTCCAAACTTTACAGTAAAACTAGTATCATCATCACGATTTTCTTGTCCTGATGATGACTTATTGACGTACGTATATGTACTTAAATATTTTATGGAATCACTGTTGTCTTCCATAGAAAGGAGAATTTTCCTGCAAGCCATGGTGCTTGAAAGAATATCAGACTTAATAAAATTGGTGGATTTAAGGTATCAGTCCCTCCTACAACTTCCAGTAAACATGGAATTTAATGAAATTTTATGGATTTTATTTGAACCTACATTATGTATTATAGATGCTCCCAAATTCATTTTCAGAGAATTTAATGGACATTTAAGGGTTAAATTAACTGAAATTCGAAAATGTCGTAATCCATGCATAACAAAAGTGGACAGGTCTTTTCAAACTTTCCGCTTTTATGCAAAATAAGAAAACGTAAAATGTGTTTCAGTTTTCCAGCCAATTCAAGCTGATTTGGTATCCTATTCTACAAAAACGGGTTTTTTCCGGAGCACAATTAGGATGATTCTATCCACATTTAAAACAACTTCAAATAATAAAAATATTGAATCAATGTATCTGAAAAATCTGAAACCAACGTGGTTGCTGGGTTCACTTGTGGCTGTTGAGGTGAGACCTTACGATCATAAGAAGTGACATATCGATTTTCCGTGTAGATGGAGTCGAGATGGATTGCGTTGGTAGCGCAGCGTTGAACTAGGCGGTATTTACTTCGGCAAACCTTGGCAATGTGTCCATTACTTCCACAAAAGTTGGATTGGATATGTGGACTTCCCGGTAGAACAGCTTTCTACAGCTCATGCAGTTAGTGGAGGGCTGATGTGGGGAATAATGTCGATGGTGGGAATTGCCTGTATTGCGGTGTGGTTTTTGTTGCTTGTTGTAGAAATGAGGGAAGTGAGACATGCTGGTAGTTTGGTGAATTTAAGCAGGGCCGTGATGAGATGAATTGGATGCATGCTGCATGCGGACGAGAGCAGTGGAAGCGTCTGCTTGCTCGATGGAGGTGGCGGTGTTGAGTGATGCACTCAGCAGCACGTCATTATCCTTCTGGAAGCAGGCCGTGTGTTAGATATATTGATTCAACAGAATTTTTAAATGAGAAACTACCCAAACAGCTATGGGCAGACACAGTCTTTCTATTTATTTCCTTCTAAAAGTTTGAAAACCAGAATTTAAATGCGAAGCGAATAATTCATGTTTGCTTTATGTAGCTTAACTCAAAATGAGTAGTGCAAACCATAACAATTGAATACGAAACGCAAACTCGTAAAATACATTTGCAAACATCAAGATGACGAAATCTCGGCCAGGAAAGAATTCATGGAGTTTGAGGATGATTAGTTTAATGAAGAACTGTCGCATGCCGTTGACCAAGCTTCGCAAAATAACAATGACGCGAAGAAAGATAACGTCAACTCATAACTTTCTATCTAGATAAGAGCTAACGTCGCCTTTCTATAGGTGCGTAATGTACTGTTTTATTATGGGTTCGAAAGCAAAAAAATAAATGGTCAACTATAAGAATAATATTGTGCGATTGGCATTTTTTCTAAATCCTAAAATCTAGTATAACGAATAGTATATCATAATTTGACACCTGTTTTCTAAACTATGCAATAAATCTCGCTAATTGCACAAATAAAGCATAATCAGGTGGAGTTCACTATAATTGTCCAAAATCACTAACGTAGCTACCTTCCTTTTAACTGTTGAACTATTGTAAACCTCGACACATAATCAAAATTAAATCAAACGAATTCGCAGGGTGAACACGCCCATTTAAACAGAAAAAGATAATCAGGAGAGTTGGTTCCAATTCTGCTGACATAAATTGATATATTAATGGATTAAAAATTTCTGGTGTTGGAGTATTAACTGCAACTGCACACTTTAATTTCTACTGTGTTCAACAGAATTTTTAAATGGAAATCTAAAATCTACCCAAACAGCTATGGGCAGACATAGTCTTTCTATTGATTTTCTTCTTAAAGTTTGAAAATCAGAATTAAAATGCGAAGCGAATAAGTCATAGTAGTCATAGTTTACGAAGACCAAACTCAAAATGAGTAGTGCATACTATAACAATTGAATACGAAACGCAATTTGCATTGCAGTGCCGTCAAGCTGTTGCACGTTCACTGCTACTCATGAGTTGTTGCAATGTGAAATGCAAGGAATGTTTAGAGCTGTTTCGCGTACCCAATTTCTCACTACAATGGTTGTCTCATGTGGTACTCGTGTTGTGTTGGATACTGGCATGTTGACCGACCACTCTTACACGGCTCATGACAAAAGGAGTGTGCTGTTAGGTTAAAGAGAGATTTATGAAAATAAAATAAAATATTTTTTCCACATATATTCCGTTAGAATGTAATGGTTGGTCGGAGCAAGTAATTCATTACGAAAATGTCTTAATAAATCAGTAAACCAAAATGGCAGTCAAAAGTTGTGTGAGATCGGACTTCTGTACATTATGTCGTACGATCAACTTTAACGTTTTTGAATACCATCCACAAAAAATCGTCAAAAGCCTTAAAAATGAGAATTTCTACTGGCAATTGATTGTATTTATACTACTCATAGAATAAGATTTTAGAAACTTCCCAAAACAAATGCATTGTTACTTTTGGACAATGGAGCAAATAAAACCTACACTGACAATGAGCCAACTGCCATTTAACAGTCAATTAAAAGTAATCGAAGTCAGTATACAAACATCTGATAGTAGAGAACTTCATCCACCTGGGTGCTCTGAACCAACTACCTGTGTGATGTGGACCAACTACCTGATTGCTGTGGAATAACCCCCTGTGTGCTGTGGACTAGCCATCTGCGTGATGTGGACCAAATACCTGATTGCCTTGGACAAATTACTTGGAGTAGTTTCAGTAGTAAAGCAAAAAGGAAAAGAATCTAAACAATAGTTATGCACTGCAATTTATGCATAATTTACTTCATCTAAAATTTATAGTTAACAGTAACGATCACATGACATGACAATCTGTGGGGTGCGACAATTTTAATGCAAGGTATGACAACCGAGCTATGCAAAGAAATCTTCATAAGCTTTAACATGGATAGTCTTACGCATAATACGTATCTGCAGAGTAGCAGCAGCACATCTGTTGATTATGTGTTGATTCCAGCCAATGAATTTGGAACATATTATTTACGTGATCGTCATCACGTACTCATGCAGTAATATATTGCAGTATTAGTCAGCACAGCATATGAAAATTCAGCAGAGCAGAGCTCATTCCATACAACCAAATGCTAAATGTATATAGTTTTAATAGTTTATTTAGCTTGCTAGCTACAGATTGCTACCACACCCCGTCCGTTTCTCCGTTACCCTTTTTTCCATTGACTATGCCCAACAACATATCTCACGATCAGCTCAGAGTTGTAATTTTCACTCATGTTTTTTTTGCAATCGGCATCCAGTCATCAGAGCTTTACTCAGTTTAGAGAATGATCAAATTGAGCTCAAAGGTCAAGGTCACGTAGTTTTAAAATTTGAAATTCCTTTTCTACTACAACATATATCGTGTGGGTGTGACACATCAAAGTAAAGCTAGTGTAGAGTAGTGCTCAAAACTGTCAGCAATACTTTAACGGGGGTTAAAGGTCACAAAGTTTCAAAATTGAAATTCGTTTTTCCACAGCTACCTGTAGCAAGTGATGTATCAAAATGAAGCTAATACACAGCACTACTCAAAACTGTGAACAATACTTAACTGGGGTCAAAGTTCAACTAATTTTGAATCCAGAACCCTTTTTCTAAAATTCAGATACCTACTTTAACTAACGCAAGCTACTCATAAATAAGTGTCTGACATAATTCTATTCTTTATTTTAACATGCATTGTACACTGTCCAAAACTATTAGCAGCAGACTGAAACCAAAAATCAAAACATGAATGAAAAGTATGCTAATCTTACTTTTAAATGGTACCACACCACCTCAAGCAAAATATAATTTTTCCACCTCATCATCCCCACCTCATCATCCCCACCTCACATTCATATTCATAAATAACTCACACTTTAGCCCTTGCAGGAAAATGCTTTCATGAACAAAGACCAGTTTGGGCCGTTCATCAACATCCAGCATAAAATGGGCCGAACACAAGCAGCAATCCAATGACCTTTTTCCTGTCACTGTAATCATTAGATCCTCATGATTTACTTCAATCTCAAAAAGATGGTCTTGGCAATGGAAAATATTAAGGAAATGTGGAAAATGCACAGGTTCAAGTCTCAAAAAAGGAAATTTACATTTCCATATTTTTCATGCAAGCAAAAACATTCCATCTGCATTCAACAAAACCTCATAAATTGGTCCATTCACAAGACACAAGGGAAAATGAAACGGACACTTTTGTTTAAAAAATAGCGCCAATGAATAGACCCTATTAACTCTGGACAAGGCTAGTCAAACAAAAATAAGTGGAAGAAGAATAATAATGAGTAGTTAATTAAAAGTTGAGAAAATGTTGAGGTTTTACTCCCAAAAAGTGAGAAACCTTTTGTGTGAGAATATATGTGCCCGGGAAGGATTTTATTGAGAAAAATGTCAAAATCTAGGTATATTCCTTTCAACAAAAACAGCTGACAATCTTTTTTCAGCTCCCAGTCATTATTCTTGTTGAATATTTTGAAAACGTGATACATTTTTTTACTGCTGAAAGAATCAATGTGAATAGGTGAATCACAAAATACATTGGCTCAGGTGAGTACTAATTGTGTTTAATAATGTGAGGGGGGAAATACTGAATAATAATAAAGTTGAAAGTTGAAAGTTTGCTCAGACTCGGGAGAAGAGAACAGTGTTACAATCAACAAGATCTTAATTAAAAGTATAAAAGCAATTATTTATTTATGCATGCACAGATTACAGGTCGTGAGTCATGAGTTAAGGACATTAACAGACATGACCTGTAGAAATTTGGCATTAATTAAAAGTCAACGAGTTTTTGAACAGGCAGGAGGTGAAATATTTTATAACGCAAATATGTCGTTGCAACTTTCATTGTCTTTATTACATTCAACATTTAAAATAGACCGATTGAATGATAAGTTATGATCATGATCAAGTTCATTAAATAAATTCATTGTGTATTTGTTTTTACAGGTGTGCCGTCAGGCGTGTGCCATGCCAAAGAGCCTATTCAATTCTGCAACACTTGACACTCCAAAAGTTTATCAAAATACAAAATATAACCAATCAACCAACTCATCTTAATGAGCTCACTATGTTGTATGTGATTCCCCTGTCATCTGTGATCAGTAATTTGCAGATTACAATACGATTGACCTTGACGATTGATTTTCACTAGTGTGTGTGACCACGTGACCAGTTTTCTTTTGTCGTTTGTTTTTGGGTTCCTGTGTTATCGAAATGGCAGCTATGGATGCCGAACTGAGGGTAAATATGCCTTTAGTATATCTGCGTTTCATTTTTTTACAATTATTGGTTATCATTTGTGTTGGGCGCTTTCGGGTAACTTACAAGTATGTATTTCAATTAAATGTCACGATTTTATGCTGTACTTCCTGTTGCAGAGTATGATCATGTACTTCCGTGTAATGGAACTTCAGAACTTGCTCAGTTTTGCGGGGAAGAGCAAGATGGGGAGAAAAAATGAGTTGCAAGCGAGGTGCCTGGAGTTGATTAAAATGAAGTCGCACCCGATTGCGATAAAAATTAAGGATCTATATCAAAACATTCAGTAAGAAATCATGTGATGAACTTGTTAAACATTTAAATATTTTCATTAAATATAATGAAAAACGTCTATTTCCTTTACAGAATGACGGCTATGGGAACCATTTATTTGGGTTCGACTTCATCTTCAAACGGAAGCAATTATGATAACACCCCTACTGCCAGTAGCATGGCTTCACTTCCGCTCTCTTATAACTCTGTGTTTGACAATGACTCTTCTCGTCTCTCTTCGGGAATGATGCAGGTAGTGGAAAGAAAAATAACAGAAATGTAAAGATTGGTTGATTTTTAATTGTTAT
>JAHZNA010003649.1:0-29150 GCA_027743935.1 Sinodicranocentrus sp. ZH6 | reverse complement strand
ATTTCATATTCTGATTTCCTTTACTAAATTTTCACACCCTGCAGTTTCTACATCCTTTTAAATTTTCACACCCTGCAGTTTCTACATCCTTTTAAATTTTCACACCCTGCAGTTTCTACATCCTTTTAAATTTTCACACCCCGCAGTTTCCACATCCTTTCACTTTTAGGAAAGTCCTGCTGCACGTAAAACGCAAATTTTACACCTAGGTTGGTAAATAAGGTTAAATAAAAATATGTAATAAAAAGAAGCATCATCTTGCCCAACCATTTCCTATGGTTAAGTTGATAGCGTGGGAAAAGCTTCAACGTCGTAGTCTTTTTGCTGTGCATTTGCAATACAACACACAAACGAACATTTGGTGCGGTGTATTTTCTTGGAGCATTGGAAAAGAAGAGGACTGTGGGATTGATTAAAACCGGATGCAGATATAAAAACAAATGTCATTTGAATTGAAAATTATCTAATTCCTGTTTCAAATAGTTGACAGTGACTGCCGTTCCCAGTGGACTTTTAGTATAAGAAGTGTGCTGCTACTGTTGACTGCTGGACAACGTGATTTTGTCACGGTAAACAGACAGTAAGTTTTCTCAGTTTTCATTTCAACTCTTCTGTGATTTGGAGTATGTACCTGGATAAAACTATTGTAATTGTAATCGATATTGATAGTATTGGAGATTGTTTGTATTACTAGCTTTGCCGTGTACGTGTACCATCTATTAAAGCAAGCAAAATGGTCAAATTGACGACATCTAACACTAAAACCCGTGAAAAAAGCCGGGCCTACATACCTTCGCTGGATGCAATTAAGTCGGATAAAATCACTGAAGTAAGTTTTATCATTATTCAGTCATCATTAAAGATACAACAGGGTCTCAAGTTGAAAGTA
This sequence comes from Sinodicranocentrus sp. ZH6, assembly GCA_027743935.1. NCBI lineage: Eukaryota > Metazoa > Arthropoda > Collembola > Entomobryomorpha > Entomobryidae > Sinodicranocentrus > Sinodicranocentrus sp. ZH6. Next base: position 28,261 of record JAHZNA010003649.1, on the reverse strand, counting down.
CGCAGCGGTTATGCTTTACTGTCAACAGGGTTCTTTGTTTTTGCTAAATTTGAAATTAATTGCATTGGCATAATTGACTAATTGAAAATGCTTTTTATTTGAATTTGAACTAGTTATCGCATAAGTACTGGGCATCCTATAATCCTGAAGAACATGCACCTTTTGAGCAGTCTATTGTTGATGACATCTATTTAAATGAACTTGTTCAATCCAGGTAAGGAAAACCGCAGAATGTTGAATGTACAAAGTAAATATATATATGAACAATTTTAATGACGTTCATCGTTGCATGTTCAATATTTATTGATTTTTTTTGTACATTGTTTCGTTGCCGTTTTTATTTTTGGTAATAATGTTGAGTTGAGATATGTTCATGTTGACTGTAAAAGTTACTATTATTCATGAATCCTGAAAACTCAACTTATGTTCTTATTATTAATTATTATTGTGTTCTAAAAATCTTTGCAGCTTTCATACACGGAGAATCACGTTGCTTGAAATCAGCCAATATCTAGAGAATTACTTGTGGCCAAATTTCAATCATGTGACTTCCAGTTTTTCACATGTGATGTCCATGGTTTGCATGATAAATGAGAAGCACAGAGAAGGTTTAGATGTGTGGGAAGTAAGTTAATTAAATAAATAACCTGACTTTGACTTTGTGTTAACTCTTAACTGATTTGTTCTTATTCTTTAAATAATTTATAATGTGTTTTAAACAGTGCTTTCAGAAGGATCCTGAAAAATTTGCTAATTTTTTCCAACGTGTGTTGTCTTCGATGTTGAATGAAGCAAAGGAAAGTTTACGTGAAGGCCGATCTCTGTTACATTTTCTCAATTGTGCTTTTGGTTCATTAGAAATCGATCTGGTTAGGAAACAAGTTCAAAGTTTGGTTTCATTGCACATTTGGCATTGTATTTCCGAGGTATGTCCACATTTACATGTAGTTTCAGTTTAATTACTTCCAAAATAAGTATTAGTGTAAAGTATACAACTGTTGCAATGCAGTAACTCATAATCATAACTTATATAGGGCCGTCGGGAGGAAGAATTCAAGCGCTTCCCCAAATGGAAAAAGTACTGGAAAGCAATGATCAAGAGGGATAGTAAAGAGAATGATGAGAAGAAGAAAATTAACGAGTTCAATAGAACATTCTTCCTGAACCTCATCTCAAATTTTTTGAATTTACTGGACGAGCAGGATTACTTACAACCCGAACTTGACTCGGACTTCCTAAAATACGTCGAACGATTCATGGAGCTGTTGATTGATTTATTGGCTTTACTTCCCACTAGAAGATACATGTACGTTTTGATTGATGATTTGCATCTTGTGGTCAGATGCCAAATGACCCACCTTTTGGAACATGGGGATGGACATTTATTTTCGCAGCTGCTTGATAGATTAAAGTTCTATGCGAATTTCGAAATTTGCAATGAAACTGGTGATTCGATGAATGAACTAGAGGTGATGCATGAACATTATAATAAGCTGACTAATTTGCAGGTTCGTGCATATCTAAATATAAATATTTTTAAATCTAGTGCCAACATGTCATCGTTAGTAAAAATGATAACTAAAGTAACTAAACATGGTTTAAAATCATTTTTACAGGAAAAGGTTTTTACTACGACTCCCGAACTTCGACAGTTAGCATTAAGCAACGTTTGCAATGTTGATACTCGTGCAGCCTTGCTAAAACATTTCAAACAATTAACTTACGCTCAATTAAAGAATTTGGCTGCATCACTTCATATGATTCAAGATTCCACTAAAGATATAAACGAAACTTTCATCTTAGAAGTTATTGTTAACAAATATGAAAAAAGAACTTCACAAATCAAGCAGTTAAATGCAATGGCACTTTACCCCACTGAGGATGTGATTTGGGATGAAAATATCGTTCCGTCAGACTATCATAGCGCTTCTGGTCAAGTTCTAGCTTTGCCGAAATTGAATCTACAGTTCCTAACGCTCCATGACTATTTGCTGCGTAACTTTGAGCTCTTCAGATTGGAATCTACTTGTAAGAATTCAGCATATCAAAGTTCTCACCGTTGAAAGTATGATGTGGCTTGTTCTCATAATCAAGTTCCATTTTCTTGTTAATACTTTTGTTCCGTTTAATAGATCAGATAAGACAAGATATTGAGGATGCTATTTTCAGACTTCAACCTTGGCAGGCTGAGAATGGTACGTGTCTGTTTCATGGCTGGGCTAGAATGGCACAACCAATACAGCGGTTCAGTGTGATTCAAGTCTCAAAGCCAAATCTTGGGGAATCCAAACCATCCATGGTAAAAGCTGATGTGACGATTAATCTCAGTGTTAGACGAGAGGTCAAACAAGAATGGGAGTCACTAAGAAAACATGACGCTTGCTTTTTACTAACGATCAAGGCTCCTAACAAAGCTCGTAAGTAAAAAACTAATTCTACAATATCTGTTTATATTGTTCAAGTAAGTTCAAGTTCCTAAAACAATCGCAATTTTTTCATATTAGCAAAGCGGTACGATTTGCGAGGAGACTTTGTATCCCAAGTTGGAATAGCATTTGTGCGAGGCTGTGAAGTTGATGGAATGTTGGATGCAAATGGCCGCGTGATTGAGGAAGGTGCTGATCCTCGACCTCATATGCCTGGAGACGCTCGAACTTTTCGAGTACTGTTAGATCCCAATCAGTACCAGAAAGATATGGATAGTATTTCTAAAGGGAAAGAGGTAAAACTTCAGTTTGTAATTTTTGAATGTCAGTTTGTTTCTGATTAAACTGATTACTGATTCCCTATCGTTTGTTCATTTAAGGATGTGTACGAAACTTTCAATGTGTTTATGAGAAGAAAGCCAAAGGAAAACAATTTCAAAGCTGTTCTTGAAACAATTCGGGACCTAATGAATACGAATTGTGTAGTTCCGGATTGGTTACATGATATCATTCTCGGTTATGGAGATCCAGGTTCCGCTCACTATTCTAAGTAAGCTTATACAGTATCCTTAATTTAAGACCATTCAAGAAACAGTACCTTATAAGCATCTGGAAATTATGTCACAATAATACTTTTATGTAGGATGCCAAATGAAGTAGCTGTTCTAGATTTCAACGATACATTCATTGATATTGACCATTTAAAAGAAAGTTTCCCAGAGTACAAGGTTGATATCAAGGATACTGATGTCCCAATCGAGCGTCCATTTAGGTAAGCATTTGATGATAAATATTGATAACTACACTAGTTGTTTACTTATTTCGTATATAGCCGTATGAGGTGCTAACAATAAATACTTATGCATATGCATACGACCTCTGAATTTGTATGTTTGTATTTGAATACAGGATACATTTTGCTGATGTCCAACAAAAGCAGGCAAGTACAGAAGATAAGAACACAACCATTACAAAAAGTTTAGTTGTGGAACCATATATTGCACCTAGCAGAGGTCCTTACTTAAGAGATAAACCAAATGTGTAAGAATTTTTTATCAAATATGCAAAAGGAGAATCTATTTTTTACAGTATTTATCATGTATTGGATCCATTTTCAGACTTTTGAAGAGCATAAGAAGTATTTATCTTTGATGTATTTTGCATTTTGTTCTAGTAATCAGATAAAGTTTACTCCAACACAAATTGAAGCCATCAGGAGTGGGATGCAGCCTGGACTTTCTTTGGTTGTCGGTCCTCCTGGTAAGAATACTTACGTAATCTGTGAACGCTACACCTTCTGTTTGTAAAATCTTTCAAAAATCGTTGTTCTTGTTGCTGATGTTTGCATTTTTTGCCGTTGTATTTCAGTGATTTTACATTTTATGGAAGCATAAATATTATAATGTCTTCACATTAATATTAAACGACCATTGATCCCCATATTAGGCACCCGGAGCTGAAATAGTAGACGAAGCTTTCCCATTTCAACAGTTCTTCGCCAATGCACCCCAACCATTGTTTACAAAGAAATGTTACGAAACTGATATGATAATTGCGGAAGGTTGTTTTCGATACATCAAAAATCTTTTTGATCAGTTGGAAGAGTTCAGAGCTTTCGAATTGCTTCGGTCTGGACTTGATCGCTCAAAATATTTATTAGTAAAAGAAGCAAGAGTAATTGCTATGACGTGTACCCATTCTGCATTAAAAAGGAAGGAATTAGTTGATTTAAGTAAGGATTTAATTTAAGTTTACCTACTTTACTAGCCGTAGTACCATTCAGTGAAATATTAATTTCATATTCCGGCTTTTGTACGGTACAGTTTTCCAGTACGACAACATTTTAATGGAAGAAGCAGCCCAAATTCTTGAAATAGAAACGTTTATACCTCTACTTCTGCAAAATCCAGAGCAAGGGAAAGTTCGGCTTAAAAGATGGATTATGATAGGAGATCATCATCAACTACCTCCAGTCATCAAAAACATGGCGTTTCAGAAGTATGGAAACATGGAACAGAGTTTATTTGCTCGATTCGTCAGGTTAGGAGTACCGACAGTCGAGCTAGACGCTCAGGGTCGTTCACGCTCAAGGTAACTGCTAAATCTCACGGTTATGATGTCTTGCAATGTTTTTAATTTAACCAAAACGCAATAATTTAAAAATATAATAACAGAGCAGGAGAAATTTGGTGGATTTACATCGTGTTAGTAGTAGTAACTTCATGAAATGCCATTTATTAAATATGTGTTCAACTTAGTAACGATTAACATGAACCAAAAAAGTTAACCAATTAAGGCAGGCAACTTATTGCATTTAGGAAAGGATTATTGCGGAAAAGGTGAATGTGAGTGATATTCAGTTCAATTCTTATTTTTGCAGTGTGGCAAATTTATACAAATGGCGATACAAAAGCCTTGGGGATCTTCCACACATTTATAGTGATACAGAATATCAACTAGCTAATCCAGGGTTTGCATTTGAGTACCAGTTAATAAACGTGGGTGACTATAATGGAGCTGGAGAAACCGAGCCAAGTCCTTACTTTTTTCAGGTACACACAATGACACAATCACCCTGGAATTCAATTCCAGCCTACCAAATAAATAGTAGCTTTAGCTTTGTGTTAGCTTACCATTGCAGTACTTACGTCTTATTTGATGCTCTTTGCAGAACTTAGCTGAAGCAGAATACGTGGTAGCAACATATATGTACATGCGACTTCTTGGGTACCCTGCGGAAAAAATCACCATTCTAACTACATATAATGGACAGAAAGCACTGATTCGGGATGTATTAAATACACGCTGCACTAATAATCCCTGGTTCGGGTCACCCCATAAGGTATCAACAATAATGTTCAATATTGAACATTGATAACTAAAATGACCTGATAGTAGTTTGCAATTCTGTATTATTTCCATTGCTTGGCACTCTACAGAAATCTAGATAACCTACATTATCGTTGCTTATTACAGGTAACCACAGTGGACAAGTATCAAGGTCAGCAGAACGACTATATATTGCTCTCTCTGGTTCGAACAAAGACTGTTGGACATCTTCGAGATGTACGACGACTGATTGTCGCAATGTCCCGAGCTCGTCTTGGGCTGTACATATTTGCCAGAATACCGTTATTTGCAAATTGTTATGAGCTAGCGCCAGCTTTTAACATAGTAAGTTACATATTTATTTGGCCTTAGTGCATGCTGTGCGCTTCTTAAATCGTTCTAAAAACTCACCATTTGTGCGTAACCTATCAGTATTGTACTGGAGCTCCAAGGCAAAGCTTCTGTGTTTAATGCTTGCCTTGCACTCTTGCTGCAACTAAGGACATTTTTGGAAACTGTATAATGTACATGAACTCGTTATACTTGAGCAATATGCTGCACTAGTACAGACTGCCAGGGTACAGTATGCAGTAAATGTATTTGAATAAAATTAATGATCACTTTCTTTTCATTTAATATCCTTTAACAATATTTAAGAACTAAATGACAATTAAGTATAAGTGAATCGCTTTCATTTTCACTGGCGGAATAAAAGTTTTTAAGCCTACGTAGAAAGTACGATTGGCTGACTCGCTAAAGTATGATAATGATTATACTAGAAGAATGTTGAAGTAAATTTTTTAGTCTAATACATGAGTATTAACGTTATTAACGTAGCATTTTAACATTTGTTTTGTGTTTTAGTTAACCCAGCGCTCATCTACACTTAAAGTCTATTCCTCGGAACTTTACCCAACTAAACGTAAAGTAGATGAAAAGCTAAATGACGCCGTTACCATTAAGGATATGCCGGAAATGGCAACAATGGTTTATGAAATGTATATGCGGAAAATTGAAACCATAAAAAAGGAACAAGCGATTAAAGGAGATAAGGTACTTGTTTTCCTATGAAATTGAGATTGCCTTTGCATTTATATTTAAAATACCGATATAAGTATGTGGTCGTGGTGTGAATTAGCATTGATGACTTGAAATGAATTAATATGTGCATACCTTGTATTTTTTAGAGTGAAAGTATTCCAGAAAACATTGTTCTTGATAAAAGTCAGATACCTACCCCGATACAGTTTGAGGGTAACTCGGGAAAACTAGGTGAAGCTACAGGTGTGGAAAGTGACGTAAAGATGGAAGAGACTATTGTTAATAATGCTAGCGGAGGTGACGATCAATCTAGTGAAATGGAAACTGAAGACACCAAGGAATCGGATACGTGAGGAGTGAGGAGAAGAACAGAAAAAAACAAAAATTCTTGAATAATGCCCAAGAGCAAACCCTTTTCGATGTTTTAATTAGTCTATGTATATTTTTATAGTTTGTATTCAATTTCTATTAAACCGTTCTCTGACCAGTCAGACCCATTAAGTGCTAAAGTATTTTCTCATGAGAAGAATTCACGTACATACTTTTATTTGGTTGGTGTGAGAGCATTCATATTGTGTGTTCATTCATACTTCATGCTTACATTGAATGTATTTAAAACAGTGTTGTCTAACTCTGCAGATACTTTAAATAAACCTTATACGTACCATATATAATGTAAATAAATGGCAAATGTCATGAAAAAACAAATACAAACGAAAGTTAAGTTATAGTTATGATATCTAATTATCTAAATGATTAGGAGCACATATATGTGCATTTTGCATCCACTCCACTTAATCATTTTACCGTCATCCGATCTATAGATCCCGCTTACTCTGACAGGTAGTGTATAGTGTATACACAATACAGTAGTCCATCCATTGATGGCACAGCTGTGTGCTTCGTTGACTTCGTTGTGTGCACTTTACGGGATTTTGTTATGCAGCTTTTGGTGTGTGCATATTTTCGCATAATAAAAGATTGACAAGCAGAATACGGAGTGCAATGTTGATTGTTATTTACCAGGTTGGATATTCAAACATTCTGCTGTTAGTTAGTAGTTACGTTACATCAGATAAAATATTATTAGATATGCGCTGCACTGCCAACAGTGCCAACTGTCGTTGGTGAAATTCATAAGTCAGCTGCGGCTGTCATACTAGTAAGTCGACAATACATTAGCATGATCAAATCAGTGTTCATCATGAATTAAGCTTTAGAATTGGATTTTAGTTTAATGTGAGTGTTTTAGGAAAAATTAGCAAAAATGTACTGGGAATGGACTGCTCTATCAAACTCAGGGAACGAAGATCTTTCAGGGGTTCGGACTTCTGTTCTTGAAAAACTTCCTTCAGAAGCTGCTAAGGATGTTGTTCTTCCGGTTGTACGACATATTGTCTCTTCCCTTGGCATTTCCCAACCTCCAACCCTTAGTACTTTTACTACAGATGGAGAAATTGAATGGTGCCTGCAGGTAAAATTTACTTATACAATTAGCAGCAACTATGATTGCAGATTTAATGAATTCCAAAGACCTTATCACTTTCAAAACTATCAACTATATGTAATTTAATTGAAAAAATTACTAATTTTGTTAATTGAGCCAATATTTTTTGTATGTATGAAACAGGTTGTCTGTCATGGTCTTAGTTTACCATTTTCTGAGCATGATATCATCAAAGACTGTGTCAGCATTTATTGCGAATGGCTATCATGTTTAGCACCAGTACCAAAGATTTCGGTTCCAAAGCCTATAGCAGATCGTCCAAACTTTTACTCTAGAGCAATGATAAATCATTTTTATCATTTATTTTCCCCGAGAAAAGGAGAAGGTAAATTTTCCGTCTTTTTGTCTGTCTTTAATACATACGTACAAAATATATTATTAGAAATTAGGTAAGTTGCAAGTAGTCTTGTCACTTGTAAAGCTGTGTTGAGAAAATGTGATGTAGTGCTTTCCATTCAATTTGTTTTCTATTTACAAGTCTGGCCATTCTTGTATTGTTCGGATTTGGGTAACTCTATCAATCCTCTTCTAAATTTAACTTAATTTAAGTCCTTGTAAAATTTGATGTAGTATCCTTATGCTCATTTATTCTGTTATGTTTCTAGGCCAGGATACAATTAATCGACAAGCAGTCCTTTGTCACCGAGTCCTTCGAGTTTTACAAAACAGTATAAGAACTTCGGAAATTCTTGATGCTGAAACTTGGGAGTGCATTTTGCTTTTTCTTATCGGAATTAATAATGCCATTTTATCGCCACCATCAATCAGAGAAGACATCGGTGATCAACTTTGCGAGCGTGTTCTAAGTGTACTGTTTGAAGTTTGGCTTTTAGCTTGCGGAAAATCTTTCCCATCTCCCCCTTTGTGGAAAACGTTGAGGGAATCCTGTCAGTCGTGGAGACATCGAGCAAATTTATTCGACCAATGGAATCGTATAAATTTGCTCTTAGTCGGAAGAGTGCTTAATGTTATGTACGGTCCTGGATATATTAAGCTAGGTGCGAAAATTTATAGAAACTGCGGCGACTCGTGTCCAATGTCGTAAAATATTAAGGTTATTGTTTAGCCGTTTCAGCCTCATTCGAATTTTGTCAACTACACAGGTGACGATGATGGTACTTTGGTTCCGGTGAACATGACGGATGATGCGATTGTGCAAACGTGGTTTCGTTTTCTTCACTGTTTGGGAAATCCAGTTGAGCTTACTCAGCCTACGAAAATTAGCCAAACGCAAAATTTTCTGCAGGTTTGAATGACTCTAATATTCATAAATAAACAAATGATTCTCCATGTTTGCGTTGAGGAAAGTTGTTCTCACATATTGTTTTTTTTACAGTACGCCATTGCAAGCGAAGGCGTGATTGACCCTTGTCAACATCCGTGCTTATCCGTGCTACCGGCAATTTTCCAACAGGCAATGCTAGGAATTGCAGCCATTGTAGATGCATTTTTAGGTATCTAGAAACTTTAATGTGATTGCTACAGTCATTGTAAAAGAAAAGTCGTGATAGGAAAACTCATCTTGTTTATTTTTGCTTCATTCGGTTGTACAAAGACTTAATGGTTTTTGATGTAGCCTGGAAAGTTTTTTGGTGTTGATGTTTAGCATTTGGGAGAAGGCTTAAAAGATTTATATGAAGTGGTTATTGTATACTGTATTTCAATACATTATGGGTTATGTGACTGGGTATATGTAGGAATTCCTCCGAAAGGAAAATTGGAATATTCACCGCCTGAACCTCCTCAACCTATTTCCAGTCCAGTTCCGCCTATGAGAAGGCTAGCCAAAAGCTTTAGCGTTTCCACTTCCACTACTTCAAGTATTCCTAAGGGTATATACTTAGAAACAGCACAATTAAATTAGTTCTTGTTGTTGCACTCTATTGATATATTCATCATTTTTTAGTTGGAAATGGATTTATTTGCGTTTCGCTTGCGCTTCAAAGATTAACATAGATCGCTTGTAACTAGATCTATGCGTCATATCATAAAATCATATCTAGATGTGGAAATCTTCCACATAGATTGCTATCTTACACTTCCTCATTATTACTCGTGTTTTTTTTCTAGCATTATCGCGTATTCGAATGTTTGTGCATTGGTGCATGGTGGTGGTTGATTTTAAATTTACGGATCTTGTTTGGTTGAAATGCTTATAGTTGATTTTATATATGGTATTAGTTTGAGTCTTCATACCTTTATGAATCCTTGTTTTTGGCAAAGTAATTTTGAATGTCACAATACTGCTAGCTACGTATACTTCAGCTATGATGACAACAGCTTAATGAAAACTTTTTTAGTGTAGTTTGTTTGCTTACTTCCAATTTCAAGTATATTTTTTCTAAAACTTTGGATATTTGTCACAGGTATGCCCAGAACATCAATTTTGGGGATCCCCACGCGATCAAAAGACACATCGTCCATTCCGTCCTCTTCTCAGTCTAGCATTAATAGTGCCACCGAATCTGGAGCACACATTGATGGGGGTCCGAATGCTGTAAGACCTTCGCCGTTACGACCTCGTGTTAACAGTATTCTGCATTTGTTTGGACCTTGGTTGTTTGAAGCCGCCTTAATATCCTGTGATATATCGAAAACAGGTAAATAGCATAATCGTATTATGGCTTGAGGAAAAACATTATGAGTGCTATGCTGGCAGTGACTAAAAAATCGAATTTAATATTTTATGTAACGATAAAGATGGAGAAGTACGGCGAACATCACGTGGATCTGCTGTTCCAGCAGCATTACCAGAGTCAATTGACATTCCAAATGCAATAACAATTGATAAATACTATCAGGGAAGAGCTGAAGCTATTGCAACTCTTTGTAGAATATGCTGTTCAAAGAAAACTGGGGAAGATATACTACCGGCCTATTTAGCGCGATTTTACATCGCCGTTCGAAAAGGTTTGAAGGTAAGAAGGATTCAATCCCTATAATACTAACGCAACTTTACCTTCACCTTTGTGATGATGTACAAAATGAAACTCTTTCAGGACACTCGGCATGAAGTACTTATATCTATTTTGTCAAATTCTTCGAACCTCTTACGAGTTGATTTGGATGGTGTAACTGTTCTTGTACCTGTCATTGTTACCGCGCTGGAAGCAGTTTTGCCTACTAAGGATGCTTTAAGAAGTGACTTAAGGCGATCAGCAATACAGCTTTTACTCTCGCTGCTCGCTTTACCGCTGCATTTTCTGGTTAGACTCAAATCTAATGTTTAAATAGTATAGTACACCTTTATGTTTTGACTGTTACTGTTTTTTTTCGTATAGCATGTTCCCATTAGAGATATTCAAGATAAGACTTCGCACGCAACTACTTTTATTCAGCTAAAACCGAGGCTCGCAAATGTATTGATCAATGCATTGCAAGTGGAAACCGATTCCCTTAACATCCAAATACTCCTTGGTATAGACTGTCCAAAGCATTAATTACATACATTTATATCTTTAAGAAACGTTTTGTTACGGTGCTAATTTTAGTAATTTTTATCAGGAGGACTAATAATGTTAGTTTCCGATACTGCAGCATTTGAAGATGTTGACAAACCATCTGTACCATTAGGGACGGAGTCTCCAACTAATTTATTATCATCTGGTAGGATTCTTATGTTATGATTGCTTCAATATAAGTTGATTTGTTATATGCCTGTCTTGTTAATTGTGTTGTCCTGCTTGTTTTTCTTATGTTCACCAACCCCTGCCTTATTGTGTTGTTTATGCATGCAGAAAATGCAAGTATACGCAGTTATAGCGATTACAGCAACAGCTTTGATGAACATACGTACATTGATCCCAGTTCCAATCAAATTGGTATTGTATTTTTTTGGTTTTTTCCGCATAGCATTTTTTAAAAACATTCTAAAGCTGATTGTATGCTTGACAGATTCTGCACATGCCCTTTTTGTACGAGCGACATACTTGGTTTGTCATCGCTTGATTTCTACTTGGAAGGCAGATTTGCCCGTTTCGTTGGCGGCATTAGAGCTCCTAAATGGTCTTGCCAGAGTAAAAGTGCAGGATCAAGGTATGGACTTTTACATATGAATGAGTGGATAGATGTGTCAATTTTTAAATTTGTGTGTGTGATTGTAATTTACTAAATAATCTATAGATCCATTGGAATGTCGACGAGCGGTTAAGTGGGTTTGCGATTTCATAATGCACCAGTGTTCTCGCCCGCCTAAGGATCACTCCAAAGATCTTCATTCAAGTATTGTTGCAGCTTTCCAATGTGTTACTACTTGGCTTACCACGCACCCGTATTTGCTGGAAGATAAGGAATCCCTATTTACCGTATTAGAAGTTGTTGAGTTCGGAATTAGTGGAACTAAATCGCAGGTTAGACTTATTTATTGTTAATTACTTAACTAAACTCAATTTTTGTAAATTTGCATGTATGGCAGATTTAGAAATTCTACGAGCAATTCGAAATTCTTAATTTTAGGGAAAACCAGGAGAACCTGTTCGGCTAAAAAATGACAAGGATCTAAAACCAGTTTCATTGAGGGTTCGAGATGCTGCAGAAGCTCTTCTTGCAGTAATATTTGAACAGGTAATATTTTAGTTTAACTTAAATGTAAGCATTTTTGAGGGATCCTACTTTGAAGCTTTAATCCCTGCAGGTTGGTCGTTACAGCCCATGCGGAGGTGTCAAAACTGCTGTTGTTGACGAGGTCGTATTGTTAGGCCAAACGTTCTCACAAGAGACTATAGATAAATCCAGCGTGATTAGTCAGTTCAGATACTTTGCGGTCGACCATTCTATACTTTTAGCGTTGCATGAAGAGGCGCTTTCTAATGACACAGGTTTTTGAAAAATACTTTTTGCCAAAGATATTTTGCAAACAAATCTATCTCATTTCCCCTTGCAAACTTCATATTGATATTGTAATTGTCTTAACTAATTCCGAACCGCAGAACCTCACCCTACTTTGTCAGCCATTATACGAGGTCCGATGGGACAAAATGCGTGGTGTTTTCAGCTACGTCATTTGCCTCGATATAAAGGAAAATCATTCTCTTCGTCTGGAAACACTTTGGGGAGACCGTTACCAATGAACGATGTTGGCTTAAAATATGATGTTATTCATCGTTACTTTCCAGAAATGACAGATCGCATTCCAATTTGCCGAGCGTAAATTTCTTTTATAACAAAACTTGCTGTGTTATGTTTATTGTAGCTCAGTTATGAAAACTATTTGTGTTGTAAAAGTTGTAATATGTAATATAATATGTTAAGCTGACTTTTGTACTTTGTGATAATGCAGAGATAAAGCGATTCCACCGTTGGATTCTGCAAGTGGTAAGTCTGCTTCCGCAGACCAGGATTCATTAGAACTAAACCGATTATCAATTATTTTGGAAAATCAAATACGTCAAGAAAAAGCGGTTGCAAACCATATAAGGGAACAAAATTCTAACACGTATCCAAATTTACGCACGGAAGCTCAAGCCCCTCCTCCTTCAACTGAATTTCAGACTGCTCGTTTATTGCTAAGTCATTTAGGTTATATCACTCCTCAGGTAAGTAACGTGTCTTATTAGTATCATCGATGAAGTATTTTAGTAATGTATGCTTGACACGATGTAGATAAATATTTGTGCAATAGATGACGTACGATGGTTCTTCGAAAAAGATTATTCCCATTGATTCAAGCCATCCGAATTTCATTTCCGAGCTAGAAGCTTTGGATCAAACCAGCTATCGGACCAATGACACTGTCCACATATTTTACGTTAAAAGTGGGCAGAGAAAAGCGGAGGATATCTTATCCAATGTGGTAAGAAGTATAATTGCTTATTTGTGTGTGTGCCATTCTGTTTGTGTTGAACAAACCAAAATTAAATCTTTTATTAATCCTTTAAAGCACACACGAACTGGGATACATCCTCATTTTATGGAATTTCTACTTGCGCTTGGGTGGCCAGTAAATGTTAATACAACTTGGAAAAGGGGGATTAAGACTAATCCTATTAAAGACGAAACTGGAGCGTCTAAACACAGGATGGAATTTGGGACTCAGCAAAACGAAAACCATGGTGGTAGTCTTTATAACGGAGAGAAATGGATACTATACTGGTCGGACGTGACATCAGAAATAGCATTTGTAGTCCCTTCTGAAAAGTTTACTGGTGAAACGTCAGTGTGGAACACAAACAATTCTGGTATTAAAAATAATGTTATGTTATTAATAGTTGTATTGTAAAATTTGTATTGTATGTATGCACTTACGATTAGTCGTCAGGCATAATATACTTGTATGTTAATCATTATATTGTATAGAAGCTCAACTTTACAAAAATTCACCTAAAGCCGAAACTGGTTATGAGGACTCTAGTAGAAGTAAAAGGGTTCAAAGTGGAAAGACCGGGGATTCGAAAATTTTTGTTGTTTGGCTGGAGAGTTTTGAAGATTCGTTTCATTTTCCTGCTGGTATTTCTCTAAATCTACATTGTCCGCTATACATATACACTTAAGCGAGATACTAATATATTTTCCTTGCTAGGTGAATTATTAAATTGTATAAGCACGCCACAAGATGAAACCAAATCGGTGGATCCATCATTAATTATTTTTATACACGCCCTAAAGAACGGATTATTTAGAATTCATATGGAAGGAGAGCCCTTAAGGTAGATAATTAGCCTATATTTAGCAGAAAGTATTGAATACATAATTATAGTAATAATTTATAAATTACTGCAGAATGGGACTTGCTACTCCACTAATTGATGGAATGGTAGTAAGTAGAAGAATACTTGGAACACTTGTTAGACAAACTTCGCTGAACATGGCGCGTCGTAAACGACTTGAAAATGAGAAGTACTTTGATTATAAAGTCTTAAATGTGAATATAAAGGAATAAATGTTTCCTGATTTTAATGTCATTGTTTTAATTATTCCCTTTAAGCTACCAGCCTCCACATGTTCGTAGAAAGCTAAAAGTGCAAGAAATAATGAATAAATTCCCATGCTCCATGTCCGCACCGGAATTCTACTCATACTTTTTTCAAAACCCGGTGATGGAAACAACATACAGACAATCGGATGGTTCTAGAGAGCCTAAATCTCAACCATCTTCGCCAAAGAAATAGCTTCGCGTCCGTAGAATTATATTTAAATTAATATATTTGCTTAATACTTTTGTGAATGTTTGTTTATGAATATTTTATGTTAAAGTTCAATTGGCAAATTAAAATATTTAACAGTATTAGTTAATACTCGTTTTCCTGTATTTAACCAATAATGGTGGAGGAAATTCTTAAAATAAATCACATTTGAAAACGATGCATTTCGATGCGCAAAAAATGAGTACTTTTAGAACTAATTTGAAATTTGTATTGTTTGAAAACCTTGACTAGTCAATCTATTTTCCTGTTGAAGTGTGCCGATGCTACGGTCAAAAGGAGGTTGTTCCGCTTGTATATTCCCTCTTTTATAGCCTTTTACGAAGGCTGCAGTAGCTCTTTTTGTATCCTCATCCAAAAATCCTTACGTCTAGTTTCGTTTCAATCAGTGAAGTTCATGATGACTATTTTGTGTTGCATGACGTGCTAGCCAAAAGAAAAGTACTAGCAAGCCTAGCTAGCCAATAACCAGCAAGATAACTTCAACTTGCATCAAGCATGCATCATCAAGTCTCATAAATATAAGCATTTTGTATCACCTATTCTTATTGTCATTTCTATTGTGAATACGAAAAGTAAGACGAGCTAAAAATAGAAACAAAGCCTACCTCAGCATGCATCTCAATTGAGTACTCTATTACATTCATGTTAACAGTTTGAAATTAGAAACAGGCAGTTGGCTTAATACTTTTACTTTAACAAAGGCCAGTGAAGTGGATTAATTTAGCATCATTTGCTTTTCCCTGTTTCATAAGGGTAAAAAAATTGAAGGTAGGAATATATATGTACGTTTAGTTTTCACCTCTATGTATCGTTAACAGCCTTGCAGTGCATTCACTTATCGTCATCGTTAGTGAGTTGTATTGAAATCCAGGAGGATCGTGAACTAATGTGTATACATCCTAACCAGAAGTTATTATACCATGGTAGAGTCAGATTCGAAATGTTGAAAAGAAAATTTACGATATTACCGTATATCATGACAAACGGTTTTCTAAACAAAGAAACGCGAATTTCTGGCTAGGAGAAACAAAATGCAGACTGTCTAAGAACCATGTTAGCCCATTATCTACCGAAAATTACCATGAAAAATGTCATTTCAATCTTTGCCATTTCATTGGATGTGACAGGAATTCTATGCTCGAATTTCCACTCAAGCGAATACACTTTGACTTGTCAAGCGAAGAAGGAGCATGCTAATTTGCTAATATAAAATCATTGCTATTATAACGGATCATTAAAGCTCGCTGTTGTTATTGAACTTCTACGTACTAAATACCTCGAATATCTTGCAGACTTCAAATAGCGAAAGACTTGAGAATGGAGTATATGTATCATATTTTTTTCTGGATGACAAAAACTCATCAGTCACAATGACTGTCAGAAATTAATGAGATTAAAAGATATTTGGCAAGTGCAATATCTATCGACGGTAGATTAGACATACATATATAATTATTATAAATGTAGTCGTAAAGATCTACGAAGTGTGCACAAGATGTAAAATGTTTTGTTCACATCGTTTGAAAATGGCTTCGAAAATAGCTTGTTGTTGAAAAACTGTGTGAACAGTGTACATGGAGCATAAAATTAATGTGTGTTAACACATCAAGATCAAGGAGAAAAATTACATTTTAATGGAAATCGGAAATGTGTCGGCACCCACCTGCATTTCGCACGTTGTGACTCTTTTTAAGAACATGGAAAAGTTTAAATACCTACCTAATAAATACTTAGCATTGTCATGTTTGTCTTGCAGTAATCTGTTCTGAGGCAAATAAACTTTTTGAGATTTTGAGTAAAAATCCTTCACGAGCTTATGCTTATATATTTGTCATTTGTATCTTTGCATGCGTGGCATGAGAGATAAAATTAAATATCTGCTCCACTGAACTGAACATGATAAACTGCTGTTACATTCAACATTATCAATCAATCAATTACAAATTACCTTGATCAGTGCTACGAAAAGTCAGGCATACGCATTTAAAAGGACAAATATATGCTCCATTTCGATTGATATGGCATTGCACAAGTTTGATTTAAACCCTGATTTTTTGGGAGTTGTATAAAAAGTTTTTTTTATCATGGCTTCACAGAATTGAGCCCATGAAGTAACAAAGCTTTTGTATGAAAAAAACTGTGAAAATCATGCTCACTTGCACACTTACACTAATAGTTATGAAAGTTGCAGTTGCGACTGATGAAAGTTATTTTGAGAGGACAAAAAATGTTATTTCTTTTTGTTTCATTCTACCCGTGCGTCATAAAACTAAAGATTGTCCTTCTACAAAAATATTTCCTCCTATCCTATTTCACCGTCACGATGAAAGATGAGTTTGTTTGAAGATGTGTCACGTAAAGTGAAACATGGTGCTTTCAATAAACACAAATTTTTACTCTTTGTTACCATTTCTTGTTTGACATTCGGCAAGTGTCTTGAAAGTCATTGATGTCATTTCTTCTGTCATTTGTATCTCACTCTTCACACCCCATTTCTCCTGGTGGGGTTATACTCCAGTCGAACTATATCCAGCTTTGTTTTTAATGAGATTGTAGATAGATCTCTTCTGATATAGGTGATTTGGAACATGCATCTTGTCTCCTAAATTAAGTCGCAGGAGTAAAATGTACAAATGTCAAATCTGCTGATATCTTTCTGAAGCATCCTACATGTGTTCTAACAGCAAAAAAGATTATTTATACGAATGATTGTTATCACATTACAATTTAACGACAACAACGTCAAGTATTTTCTTCGAGGCACCTTGAAGAAAGAAAAATGGCTAAAGAGACAAAGTAACATGCAAAGAACAGAAAATGTCTCTATAATTTACCAGTTCTTAAACAAGCTTACACACACCACCACACAAAAGTTCACTCTATCTAGGTACGGTTTTGGCATTCATGAGGAAATATGATGGCAGGATATCAGCGGACCTACAGCTTTCTTGAATAAATATTAACTAACTTTAAACACCTTGGCAAATACCAACATCTGGTTACCTCATTTCAGTAATAGCTTCCACCATTTTCGTCTTGACTAGATTCAAAATCAACATCTTGTCAATCTACCGTGAAGATTGCTATTGCTGTGATATAGCATGCGTACGAAGTAAATGGAAAATCTCCAAGCAGAACACAAAAACACGAATTCCAATTTTGCTCAACTTTTTCTGTGAAGCATATTTTTGTATACATAACGATATTAAGATTTAGGAGTTCGATCAACCATTATTCGTGGTAGTTTGGGGATGGATGATATTTTGGAAGACATTTTTGTACATAATTTGCCATTTCCGAAACTTCATCGAGAATGGTGATTGTCGGTTTGATTCTAGATTTTGTATTGGATATTCTACTTTCAAAAAAAAATATTGTTAAACCGACTAGCATTTTGAGCTCATTGAATCCTCGTGAATTTTTTAATTGCCAAAATGTAATGAACGCCTCTTAGGTGTTTCAAAATTTTGATTGACTCTCTGTCGCACTTAAATTCTCGAAAGCGTATTTTTTACACATATTTACCTTTCTTGTTATTTATATCCGTTTGGTCATTAAATGCTATACACAAGCTCCTTGTTACAAAGCCCTGGCTTCAAAATTTACTTGTTTTTAATTTAAAAAATATTCTATTTAAAATAGTACTATCTTTGTTTAATGGCTCATCTTGCGCTCCAGGACATGAGAAAATTAATGTAATTTTGTTTCATATTCGGTGGTGTATTTTCAAACCGGATTTCAAAAATGTGAACGGTTTTGCTCTAACTGTAAGGACTTGGCTGTTTTACGCAGCAAAAGCTATTTCATTTACTTTGTAATTCTTACGTATGCTTTATGCATAATCTTGTTTTTCCATAATCCATTCTTCTCTCTCCTCCGTTTAAACATTTACAGCTCTGAAAAGTAAAAATACACTTCCTTGGAAGATGACATGATTGTTTAGATGATAACAAATACGTGAGTATACTTCCCTTGCTCATATTTCATATTATTTCGTCCGAGAGACTCATCAAGATTTTCATCAACCTTTGAAAACTAACGAGGTAAACTTTATAAATTAGGAATCAGAGGATCAATTGGCTTCTGTTTGCAGTACATTGCTGCACTCCTCTGTAACCCATTTAGGAACAAAGCATGTTAGACGCCTAAAACTGATTGATTATGATTCAACTTGCTTATATAATTATTTGGGGAACCAGACGCGTGCTTACGTGATATGGACTATGGACGTATGCGCATTCTACATCTATTAATTAAAGTCCGTCATTCCATTTCACTATAATTATACCTCGAGAGATTAATTACAAGAGCACTTCCATGTACACATTTTGGAGTGATGTGGGCAACTTTGTTTTACGTTGTTTTCATTAAGCGTTCTGAAAAATGATGAGATGAGAGGTGGGTGCTGATGGAGACATCAAATCGTATCCTCCCAAGGAAACCTTCTTGCGATTGCACAATGTGTAGGTTTACTGTATACAATACATGGTATTATGCTCTGTGAATGAAACGCGTAGAGAAAACCTTACAGATACATATAACAGATACAAATGATGCTACAAAGCCTTATGTTATATATAACTCACATCTCCTAGCCCATGTCGTTTGTCGAAAATAAACAATTGTAATTCTAAATCTTTTCGTATACAAAGAGCACTCAAAGTTACGAATCAACTACTTATTCCTTCTATTTGAAGTCGTCCATGAGTGCATAATCTATGCCACTACATCACTTCTAAACCTGCTCGTATAGGTTGGTTTGGTTATATATACTTGTTCGGGTTTTTTGTTTGATATTCTGTCTTGTCTACTCCATGAACATTTAGAGGTTCTTTGTAAACGGCGTATCATGCTAAAACCGAAAGAGAAAAATCCCGTCTCCTGTCGATTTCTTAGCATTATTTCCCCGTGAGCCATTGCAGGGGTTAAAGCAAAACTTTTCTGTCTCACCGACATCAGACTCAAGCTAGTTCCGTGTCTAAAACTAGTCGTTCAACTGAGAAAAAGTAGAATAGGCTCTTCTACACATGCCACCAGTTTTTTCTCTCCTTCCTTCCAATCCACAAAGAAATACGAGCATTTGGGAAGAAGAATTGCAAATCGTTGTTGTGTGCATATGATACCATTCACTTAATCAAGAGAGGAGTTTCTGTGGAAAGCAATTTTTCTCAGTGAAGTTAAACCCTTTTTCATGTGCAGTTCACGGTGTTGTTCTCATCTTCAAAAATAGATTATTGTTCACACAAAGATATATACGGTGGTTTTGGAAACGCTTGCTTCCGCAGTTTCCAACCTTTCGTGAAATTCCATTAGTGGGAATCCCAACCCAAGCAGTTTTAACCGCAGTTTGCTATCTCAACAAAAATCATCATGAACGGCCTACCTGGAGTTGTGAAAACTGACGACAAAATTGGCAGGTATCTCGAGGCTAATCGAGATATTCGCCAAGGTGAAGTAATTATCACAGAGGAGGCTTTGATGGTAGGGCCTTCGGGAGAGCCTCATCCTTATCATATTTGTCTGGGGTGCTACAGAGTTATCACCGGTGAACCAGTTTATTGTTCCGCGTGTAAATGGCCAATGTGTAGTGAAACCTGTGAAAAGGTGAGTACAATCATGCAATTTTTCATTTAAAATATTTAGTATGAAGGAATTTTGTGCATGCTAAAGTGATGAGCGCTAATGCAAATAGTGAGTCTGGCACATATCAGAGCGTCTGCATGAATTCCCTACAATTACACGGGACAATCAAGCATGGTATATCCTTCATATCAAGTTTCGCCATGAAATCTTTTCTCCCTTTTTACTTATTTTGACACAAATTGTTTATTGAATAAACATCGAGAGAAAAGGGTTGAGAAAGTGTTGGGTGTGACAGAGACATGTGAGTCATGCTGGCTATAAAAATAAGAGGATCTGAAGAAAGATGAAAATAATGCTATTTTATAAGCCATATACAACACCCATAATACATTTATGCCTGCCATATGAAACTCAAGCCATGATGCGGCAACGGCATGAAGGAAAACGAGAGATTCTTCTACATTACTTGCATCCATACACATTAAATCTAATACCTAGATATAGATATATCGAATAAACTGAAATCTTGTCCCACAATGATTCACGCGCTACACATTTTCTCTTTTGAAAAAAGTCATGTTAAATGTAGCAGTACATGCAATTGAAATCCTTCTGCGAGATCGGAATCAAACGCTAAAACAGCTCACGCTCAACACTCCGAAAGGGAGTAAAATGTTAGATAAAGTGGTATATCGACGACACGACAAGTTCCGTTTCTTCGAGAGTGAGAGAGAGTGAGAGAGGAGATAAAAGAAGCAGAAGCGTGCATAACGTGTGCATTCCCATAGCTGGGAGGATGGAGAGAGAAGGAGAGGAGGAAAATATGTTTCTACTATGTCTGATTAGATTTGGTTGTAATGTGATCTTCGAACTACATAATATGGATGCTTGTATTCATTAGAGTTTTCCTCTTATCTCTCTCCTCACTAATGGTGGTACTGGCGGAGAAACAATATTTGTCTATGTGCCTACCCACCACTTCTCGCTCAAAACACTAGTTTTTCTAGACACATTCAACATAATTCTAATTTTTTGGCAGGAAGATGGTCGGTTAGTCGGTTTGATGTCATCAAACCTTGTTTTGAGTCAGCAGGAAGAAAAAATCCTCACTTCAATTAGCACACACGGATAGTGTACATGCAGAGGCAAATGAAATGTTGCAAAGGACGGGACTCGCAAAGCTAATGCTTGATTTCAGAACACCGACTATATCAGAGAATATCGTCGTTCCGTATTGCTTTCGCTCCGTTTGGAATGGATAGTTCAAAACCCACACGACTTGTAATGATGAACATATAGTAAATTTCGGATATGTGTGTCCCCCGAGATATGTTAATATTGCGTTTTCCATGCTGCTCCTCACTCTGGGAGAGAGCAACTGCCGCTGTTTTCCTTTCATTTAGAGGAGTTGGAGTGTATAAACCTATTTAACCTATGCGGAATTGATGCATTTTTGAAGCACAAATTATTCTCTCTCGTCTGTATATTCATAATGAGAAAATACGACTAGCAATTTGAAATATTACTCATAGGGCAAAAATGCATAAAACACACATTAGCAGACGAAGACACTAACATCCTTGCAACAAAGAGCGCTACTACTACGAATACTACTAGCCTTGCTTCTTGTGAGACAAGTTGAACTCAACTTTTGGAGGGTTTGGAGCTCAAGCATACTATCAACTCACGGTTCACTGAAAATTACGAAAGTTTCCTCAGTTCCGGTTGTTTAGCTCGAGAGAGAAGCATTGAGAACGATGTGGGGATGCTTCGTGTGGCTCCATTGGCTGCAATACTACTACTGCTGTGTGCAAAATCACACTCCAATCTGTGTGGTTGATAGATGTGCAGAATTAAAAATTTCATTTCCCTATTTTTTAAGCTGCCAAATTTTTAGACATGTTCTCTACCTGTTTCATCCTCCTCTTGCATTTTTAATAATTCTTTAAATCAGCTCGGCATTTCTTTGATTAGTTACTAATTCCTGTTTTATCATTAATTTCAAAGCAGTTGTACACATTGTACAATGATGATTGTGTACATTTATTATCTAGTATTAAAAGCATCTTTAAATAGATTACAACATTTCAACAAGGACATAAACTAAGATATTTTCATTGTTTCTGTATTCGGCGATGATCGAGCGGCTTAGAGCTTTGCCCAGGCTTTGATAACGAAAAGTGGTGTGATAACGTTCGTTTGGTTGGACATGCCATTGTCACTAGATTTTCAGCACGACCAGTAGATTTAAATAGCATGTTAGTAGCATGTGGCATTAAATGCGGAAGCACACGCAACGTTAACTGCATGAATGCATCCACACCATCTTCTTATCCTTTATGACTGTGTATTACCACCATGAAATCAGTAAGCACTTGTCAGCTTCAATTGCAGATGTAATTAACACCAGGGAAAACTGCAACCTGAAACTGCAATAACTTTGTAATTATTTGAGAAGCTGAAATGGTTCGTGAAGTCGTGTAAATATCTTGTAAAACATGATCATCACGGTTACACCTTGTCAATGGGCGTTGGAGGCACAGCACTACGGAAATCCATGAAAAACATGACTTTGAAGAGCACCAACAGCTGCAATCTACTTCGAAATTATATGTATTTACACCGTTGCCATACATTAGATAGGTATATCTAGTAAAAAACTAGCAGAAATCCATATGTACCTAAGTAATATTTTACACCAACCAAACTCTAGGCAATACATATATGGTACATTAGGATCGAGCTATACACATTGTGTGTGTAACTGATGACATGAGTGAGACATCTCCATTTATCTCATTAATATCGTACTTTGAAGATCTCTTTGCATTGCATACTGATAAAGTGTGCAGTGATATAGCATAAATAAAACATGATTACATGATTCTTTTTTCCTTGCAGACTGCACGTATAAAGTGCTACACGATCCCTTTGAAACACATGTCTTTCAATATTATTCTTGCAGATTCCTCAGCATGCCAAGTATGAGTGCAGGGTGTTCAAAAACGCAAAGGTCAAGCCTACGAATGAGTCTCAGGACTACCTCAACATAAAAATCCTCCGATGTCTCTTGTTTAAAGAAGCAAACATGAAAAAGTACGAGTTGCTTATGAAGCTGGAGCCGGGAAATCAAGGAAAGAAGAAAATCGTCGCTCCAAAGGATGTCGCCGAGTTTATTTTGAAGAAATGCAATTTAAAGAATTTTGACAATGAGGTGATTGGGAAAATGGCTGGGATCGTTGCAATTAATTCATTTGCCACAACTGATAAACTTTCTTGTGGTGATACTCCCAGGTAATTATATTTCAAGATGGTCATGAATCATGTATATGTAAAAAATCCACCCGTCAAACATGACATCATACCAACTGGGTAGTCCTTGTCGTTCTAAAATATAAATTTCTCGATTTTTTCTCTCCCCAACTTGAAAATGATGGTACGATTGACTTCAACAACAGAATGGCATCCCTATTGTTCCACAACGCAAGTATGATGTCTCACGACTGCGTGCCAAACACGAGTTGGATTCGAGTAGAGAACGCTGACAACTCATTTTCAATTAAAGTTTGGGCCACTGTGCCAATTAAATCTGGCCAACTAATAACAACCCAGTATCTTGATGTAACTCGATGTCAAATCGAGAGGAGAGTGCATCTTCAGGAAATTTACAATTTTCCATGCGCCTGCAAACGATGCTCTGATCCAACAGAGCTGGGCACATTTTATGGATCCGTCAAGTGTCAAAAGTGTCCCAAGGGGAAAGGCTATATGATTTCGACGGAGCCGCTCAAAGCTTCAGATGCAGTGTGGACGTGTAATTCATGTGGAGATAATCAACCTTACAGACAATGTGCAGTACCTATTGAAACAGATATTGTTGCTGAAATTCAAGCTGCTGGGGATGAAACTGATATAGAAAAGATTTTGGAGAAACATGCTGGAATTACACTCCATCCAAATCACTGGCAGATGATGGATTGCAGGCAGGAAATCGTAAAGAGAATGTACAATTCTATTGCTACCATCAAAGATATCGCGGAAAGAACTGCGAAGGCGAAGAAAATGCTTGAGTATTGTACCGCACTGAACCAAATCACTGAAGCATTTTACCCTGGACAAAATAGAATTAAAGGTATCATATTATTTTTGTGGTTATCAAGCACTCTTTAAAAGTCGTGGAAATTGATGAACCAACGTGTTTCTGTTTTACAGCCAGACTAACCTTATACACGAAATATGCAGAGGCATGCACTAAAGGGGATGGTCCGGAAGTGGACAAGGAATTGGATCAAATCGAAGATATAGTACGAAAAGGAACGGAAATGTCTCTCTTTGAGTAAACCATTCAGAAAATTAAATTAAACTATAACATATAACCCTGAACTGTTAAGTATGCTTTGAGCAGCATAGTTAGTAAATACTGTGCGGAAGGCGAAGCTACATATGTATTAATTATGAATTATGGGAATTCGCAATCTCAACAAATTGTGCGCTTTTGTGTACGATTACCTAAATATGAATACAAACTGCAGCCTATTGCAAATCTTGTCCAAATGAAAGATATATGGAAAGGAGACCGTTCAACATAACCGTAGGGACTACGAGAGAATAGAATTACCTAAATACTACTCGGTTAACGAGATTATGGTACCGGAATAAGCTCGTTGGATGTTAGATAGCTATGTGCCGTATTAGGAATGTGATTCCTTTATGCCAATATTATTGTACCCTGAACTTTTTCACTGTTATAAATGCAGATCAAGCAGGCTAGTGAAAATGCTTCAAAATTACCTACTTTTATCGCATCATGTTATAATAAGCTATTTTAGAGGTCGTTCGCTGCTACTTATGGAAATCTGAGGTTTGAATGAATGGGAATTCGTATAGGTATACATATATTATGCAAGTTAACAGTTATAATTACTAAATGTATAATCGATATTGTAAAAGTTATAACAATAAAATAAGCAAATAAAGGGGCAATATGGATTGCTTTATGATATCATGGAAAATATAAATATTCCTTTTACCTTAATTTACTGGTTCATGAGAGTGTGAAAATGAAGGAAGATTTTACGTTTAAGACTTAAAACGAAATAAATAAAATTTATTTAAATCTAATTCAATGTATAAATAATCGATTTAACTAATTTAACTTATTTTAAAGCAGCCTTGGCAGACTGAACAATCTTCAAAGCGTTAATTCTTCCCCAGCCAAACTGATGATTTGGGAAGGAGGTGTCTGCAAAATAAATATTATTTCAGGAATAAATTTTAATTGGAATAGGCAGAACCGGAGAGGTAGACAAAAATTTCAAACACCAAATTACCTGCGATTCCTCCACACTCATCGTTTTGACTGGTAAGTTCTTGATCAACTCCCACAAGTAAGGCTTTCCTAACATCGGCGAAAGAAAGGTCAGGGTTGACTCCAAGGAGAAGAGCAGTAGCTCCTATTGGATGAAGAAATACATCCATATAATTAAATTTCAAATCAATCAGATTTAAGGGTTGAGGTTAGCAATTAATGGCAAACCTGCAGCATGAGGGCAAGCCATACTGGTTCCGGATTTGGATCCGTATGATTCATCAGAGTCTGGGATTGAAGACCTAACGTCTTCTCCTGGTGCACTGATTTCTGCATTACAAATAATAATAGAATAAATTTAATTATGAAGCGATATTATTTTAACCTTTAGCAATATCTGATCCACTAACCAGGCTTAATTCTTCCATCGGCGGCAGGTCCAACGCTAGAGAAATAAGAAATTTCATCGTCAACATTGGTAGATCCTACTCCAATAACTCTTCTGATGTCTCCAGGACTGTTGGCTGAACCACAATATGGTCCTGAGGATAGTGTTTAAAATTTGAGATAAAACAGTAACCTATAGTACATGTCGAAATAGGTATTGGAGGTCAAAAATAGTCTTTGTTTTGTACCAGAGTTCCCAATTGAGAAAATAGGAACAATCATTCCGGCGATCCATGCTTCAGTGACAGGTTCATACCAGTCGTCTCCCCTTCCACCTCCCCAAGAGTTGGAAACAAGAGCTGGAGCCATTGAGCAATCTTCATCGGAACCATCAGGCTTGGTTGGACAAAGTGTCCATCCTCCACATTCAGTCAAAGCACTTTCAGAGCAACTTGAAGTGGAACATCCCTTGCATGCAATCCATGAAGAACCTGAGGTTTAAATATATAAAAATACTGTAAATTTCGAAAACGTACAGTCTTAACTTTACTTTCGTAAACGTCGAATCAACACTGCAGAAAATAAATACCTGGAGCTACACCGATTCCCTTAGATCCGGCAATGGTTCCCATTGTGTGTGTTCCATGTCCGTTCTACATAAGAAGCATTTGTAAAATGTTTTAATTTTAATTGTTTCTCCAGAAAAGCAGCTTAAATTATTTGAATGAATGAGAAATTTTGCGAATTATACCTGATCATTGGGAGCATCAGTTCCAGAGTAGGGATCGAACCTAAAAATGACATCAAAATTTAAAAAAATGATTTCACATGAGTTAGAATTTAAATTAATACAACGTACCATCCGTAGTCAGCACGGTAATTGTCACGAACAGCTTCATGAGTGTATCGTACTCCGGTATCAATGTTGGCTGTAGCGGGACAACATAAAGTTATTTTTTTATAAATACAACAATTACATATCCTCTTTATTTACTAACCTACGACAATCCCAGTTCCGTTGCTGATTTCCCATGCAGCCTCAGCCTGGATTTTTTGAATTCCCCATTCAGCCAAGGGAGCTGGTCCACGAATGGCCTTGGTCTCAATTGGTGTGTCAAGGTGGATTATCCGTTCTTCATGAATACCAGCAACCTCTGGGTAAGTAGCAAGTTCATACACAATATGCTTATCAGCTCCACGAATGTAAATCTGATTGGTAATCCAGAGACTCTTGTGGTTAATTGATTTGTTGTTTAAGAAGGTGCGAACGCTTTTCTGGGATCGGGCAGTAAGACTTTTAAGAGATGAAGTAAGAGTATTGAGTCTTTCAGTGCGAGTTTGGAATGTGCGAATCTCAACTGCAGCAACGACTTGTTTGTTACCTCCAACAAAGTCTACCACAATGTTTGCAACTTTGTTCGATTTAATACTGGAAATCAAACCTGGGGTGATCTTTCCACTTGGGGTGGAGAAAGCAACCCCAGCCAAAGCTGCTACTAAAAGAAGTTTGAACATTTTTGCAGAGATGTTAAAGGTGGAGTGGTAAAATACAAAATGAAATGATGAGAATCGGGATTTCTTTTATATGCCGAATTTATTTGATGCATGGGTGCAATAAGTAAAGGGAAATTTGGAAATGCAAAATACAAATAATAATATTACACAGTAATGCTGCCTCTGATGACATGGATAGATAATAAGATAATACTGTCTTATCTAGACCTCACAAAAACAGAATTATTGTGGTATTATCCGTGAATGACAAATGACTTATCCAAAAGATGGAAAATGAAACATTCATGGTCATCAGAGAATTGCCTGCTGTCAGTCAAATGAGATTTAAAAGAATACAACTGGGTTTTCCGGGTCATATGCATGATGGTTATGGTGGACATACCTAAATCCGGCAACTACGAAAGACCCGACACGAATCTACGATCGACCCGACCGACCGACCACACCCTGGTCGGGTCGATCGTAGTTCCAATAATAGAACTACGATCGACCCGACCGACCGACTGTCGGGAATCTCAAATCG
>JAHZNA010003648.1:0-27820 GCA_027743935.1 Sinodicranocentrus sp. ZH6 | reverse complement strand
AGAATATACTTTTCTATTTTTAGACATTTTTAGACAAATTTGTAGTCCGCAAAAACTCTTTTACCAAACTATCCGCAGGATCTTCCCTTCGTCCGCAGAAAATATTTAAGCCTACAGAAAATTCCTCATCATTTGAGGATGCAGCTTTTGTATTTATTTTCTTCATCTTAACAGCCTCGAGAAATGGAAAGAGATGGGGTTAGATTGAAGATAAGAAGAAGGGAAAAAATCAAATTATATATCTTGTTACGATTGGGATGCATTTCATAGCTGCTGGCTGCTGGAAGATGGTGGGACAAGTTTAAAATGTATCCATCTGAGATTGTGTGTGTCTCCAAATAAAATAAAAGTATACAGCATTTCAAGATTTGACAGAGATAGCATGCTAGTATCTCAAAGGGAGTGAGTGCAGCTGGAATAATGAGGGAAATTGGATATTAGCTGGGAATCGAGGGAAAGATTTGGTAAAGGGAAAAATGAGGTTATGCCTTCCCAAAATTGAGGCTACGGGTTTAAAATGATTGGAAATTATAGAGGAGTTGATGAACCGTTTTCCGTTGGGAATGTGGAAAATTGTCATTTTTTTTCTCCCTTTCGTAACGGGGATTGGTTGAGAGAGAAAGTTACGTCCTTGGAGGGTAAGCAAGCAATACTACGATGCTATTTTGAACAGGATGTTTTTCTTCCCATTGAAAAATAAAATCATGTCAGGGGCAAATCCGGAGGATGCTTGGAAAGGAAGAGTGTGTCATTGTGTGATATGGGATGATTGGATTAAAATACTTCATTTTGCAATCATTTCCTCTTCCGGATTCCAATTCCAATGTGAATATAGAACATTTCAGAAGAGAAAGTAAAATAGCTCTTATTTTAATCCATATATTCCCACCAAAAAAACCTTGCAAACACGTTCCCTCAAGGGCTTCAACCTCCAATCAAAATAGAAATGGAATTAGCAGCATTTCTTTCTAACACGTGGGCTAATTGGAAGCAAAAAAATACTTCCGAGTTCAAAACCCACATAAAATATATTTAGCTTATTTCCACCTCCACCATCCCTCCTCCTCCTTTTTCCATTTAATCTGGAAAACTTACAAGTGTTTCGCGTGCCGTGGTGTGTGTTGCTTATTTCGCCAGTTTCCCAAACATATTTTTCCCTCCTTAAAAAATATGTATATCCCCAATCTTTTTTATACTCTCTGTCTCTCCCTCTGCTTAAGTGGATAACGATGAGTGAAGGAATGTGCCAAGTGGCATGGGAACACCTTCCCCGCCATCAAACATGCTTATACATATTATTATACACTTTATTCACACACATGGGATGAGGGAAAGGGAAAAAACTAATCCAATTTTTCCCCTTATCTGACATACATTCCAATAAATGGTAACTACAACTGGATGCAGACACACTGGCAGAGAATATTTTGTCGGTAACCTCTCATTTGACCAGCAGCACATAATTCGTATGGCAATCCCACAACGTCAATACATATTCCCCTCTTTTCTCCCAAAAATGTCTGCTTTTCTTCACACCACACACCATATGATGCTAATGGTCGTGGTGGCAGTGAAGCTCTCGGTGTGGCGAGTTCTGATGACGATTATGATGATTGTAGTTCTCTTTTGTACATATGGTGAGGACACCCACGTGAGGGGAGCTTCTCTCTAAATCACTCAGCTTTAGCTCTAAATGCGAATGTGTGTCTTGTTCTCCCTTTCTTCTGTGGCGAATCTAAGTCAAAAAAATCTCTCTGGAAACCGTACAAAATCCCTTTACATATTTGATATGGCCATGTGTGGTCTCGGCTCTTGCAACGACTATCATCATCATCATCATCATCATCCTAATGGATAGCTTACCTAGTAGTAGATAATATACATATATAACGTTGGTATATCTACTCAAGAAGAAAACGTTCTTGTACTGGAGAAATGACCTTTTTTCCAGCCAAGATTACGTTTTGTCATTTGATTCTTATCTTCCCCGAAAAAAATACTAGATTCCAAAGAAAACTTGTGTTTCGGGAGACAGTCGTTATTTTGAGACAAGGACTCAAATAGGATTATCATTCCCACCAAGTTCTTTTCTGCTCGATAAGTATCCACTCCGTGGATGAAATATATAAAAAGAAAGTGGAGGAGATGGAGGGAAAGTGTGTGTGTGAGAGAGAGCTTTAATGACGCTATCAATTTACAAACTAAACTTTAGCATGACGTTGTTCTAATGAGAGAGGCACTTTCCCACCCGGAAAATGTGACTGCCTGCAGCGCCGGAAAATGAGACGAGGTTGATGCAAAGAAAGACTTTGATTTTCCTGCGGTCGTGCGTGAGTCGTGACGCAATTAAAAGAGATATATTATGCATGCTATACTTTTGCATGTTGCGGGGTTTCCTTGTAAAAGATGAGATGAGATGATATTGATGTGATGATGAAGCTCCTCCATTGAAGCGACAGTACATGTCAATGTGATTAATTTCTCTAAACAGGATGTGGATTTTGAGGGGTTTAAAGCGTTCCTCAACTTGTACCTGGAAACCGACCCACCTGACACGGATGAGTTGTGTAAACATCTGTTCTTGTCATTTGTCAAACGACCATCCTCACTTCAACCGACTGCTGCGGGGACTTCGTCTCCTGTCTCATCTTCTCACACATTCCCAGATGGAAAAGCTATTCAAGTAATATGTATATAATAAAATAAGAGGGAACAATATCTTGACGACAAAAATAATCCATATCCCCTGTGGCCTGAATCAATTTTGATTGCGACTCTGGTTTGATTTCCGTTGAGTAGGAAATGGCTGTGAAAAGCTCGACAACAGCTGTTGCTGCTATAGCACCAAACAATGCAGGATCTCTGTCGAGCTTGGTGGCCCACTCGACACAACAAGAGTCAGTTAACAGCTCGTCATCACCGGCTGTCGACCGGCATCGCGGACTCGCGGAGAAAATTCATGGCATTACAGAAAAACTGCACACTTTAGGCTACCACAAGGCGGAAGCGGACCCCTGTCGATCTCGTACAGGTTGGAAAATCTTTTTACTTCAAAAATAAATAAATGTAGTGTGAATTTGAAAAAATATACTGGCCAGTTTGAAGTGGCTAGATTGACAGTTGAAGAAACGCATTTGATTAGGCTTATTTTACCAAGAGAAAGTATTTTTTCCGGGAAATTTCCCATTCTCCCTTGCCACCCCATAGATGGGAGAGCAGTTATGCATACCAATGAGAATAAATATTATATAACCTTGGCACATGTCATGGAAAAGATGAGTACACAACCAATTTCATGGTTTCTCATTCTAGACACGTTCCCCTCAGGGTAGTCTTTTCTCTTTCGTAGACAAATCTCCTCCACGAAAGCCTTGAAATGCTGAGTTTAATCGAGGGCAAATTATAATACAAAAATGACTTAACTCGTATCTAAATAATTGTGCTAAAATCGGGTTTTTCCTCGTGCAACCCAGACTCTGTGGATGAGCTGGTTCATCCCATGACTTCACTGTCGCAAGATGGTTTGACAAAATGTGCACTGGAAAGGGACGGGGATGACCCTCCTCAGGTGGTTCATCCCCGTCGTTCAATATCCCCAGCAGTGAAGCCGCCAAGAAGGAATTCCTCTGCCAGTCGAAAGTCACAAGGGGTGACAACCACCCCACAACATTTGAATAATGTTGCTCACATCAAACAAGCTCGAGGAAAGAATCATGGTTGGTTTGAAGGAAGCTAATTTTTTCTATAAAAGACGTAGATTCTCATTTCCCGTGCATCGTATTTACCTTGTTATGTTCCCTCTTGACTAAATTCTCAAGTATTATTGTCAACATTTTACTCCAAATCCTATTGTCTTCTTGTAACATAAATTGTAGCGTAGGATGATGTAAAGTACCTCATATGTGTCATCTTGAAAAACAATTAATTTGATTTTAAGGCAAATTAAAATCTGTTCCTCATATTATTTCAACCTGGTAATGAAATTGGATCGTAAAACTAATTGTGAGTAATGATACAACCTCGTAATTTACTTATTTCTTCAATCCGCATCCAGAAGCAAAGAGTTCCAGCAGCTCCAGCAGAGCAAGCCGTTCTCACAATGTCGATATTGGTTCTGTGAGAATCCTCTTCAAGGACGTGTTTTGCTACCTCTCTCTTCTCGAAGGAGGTCGTCCAGAGGACAAACTCGAGTGTAAGTGAACAAGCAGTGATTAGTTTCCATAAAATGCAAAATAGCAAATAAGGATTTTCATCAGTCAGTCTTACCGTCTTGCGTCACGTACTTGGTTTATTACTTTGCGGAAATCCTATTTTTCAAAGGGATCCCAAATAAAGAGAAATACTAAAAAAAAAACTACTTTCTAGTATTTCCTCAGGGTTGACTCTGTGAAGGTCATTAGTTTAATTATATTCTGCTCCGTGCTGGAATATTCCATAATAAATTATAAAGGGTTACGTATAAAAAGAATCAGCTAATTGAGTAATTCTTTATGAAACATGTCAAGTGGGAAGAAACAAGATTGCATTTTTTCTTATTTAAGTATTCCAAGAAATTGTTGAAAAATTTTTCATGTGGAAAAGTGAAGCAATTGTAGTTTTACCTTGAAATGGATGAGCTGACAAACAGAGTTAAATCGTAGGTTGTTGTTGTCACTACTCTTGGAATACTCTTTCTGATGAAAGCTAGAAAGCTAAATTTCGGATGACTTTCAAGACATGATCAAGTTAACAAAGATAAATTTTTCCAAGAGTGGAATAATGTTTGAAACAAATTGAGTATATTTTAATGAGTTTCAGTTTGCTCTTTTACAGTGAACTCTGTTTGAAGTTTATTTTGAGCAGATAATGTTGCTATTCTTTTGAACATGATATTTTTCCAAGAGTGGAATAATGTTTGAAACAAATTGAGTATATTTTAATGAGTTTCAGTTTGCTCTTTTACAGTGAACTCTGTTTGAAGTTTATTTTGAGCAGATAATGTTGCCATTCTTTTGAACATGATTAGCTATGCTTTTGAAGGAAAAAAATGGAGGAAAATTCCATTTGTTAGTTTCAATTTTAAGTTTTCAACTTTGCACAGCTACGCTATACTACCGTTTCCCCTCAATCAACTTTGCACAGCTACGCTATACTACCGTTTCCCCTTAATCAACTTTGCACAGCTACGCTATATATTACCGTTTCCCCTTAATCAACTTGCCCCATAAATTGTCATTCTTTCACTTTCCAGTTATGTTCAGACTGTACGACACAGATGGAAATGGAGTATTGGACACTTTTGTAAGTTTACATTCATTCCTTTCCTGTCTGCCGAAAAGAATACAGATTCGTTCTACGTATTAACTATTAATTACTTATTACATACACTGGGGAACTTTATATTTCATTTGCAGGAGGTGGACTGCATTGTGGATCAAATGATGAGCGTAGCTGACTATTTAGGCTGGGACGTAACGGAACTGAAGCCGGTAATTATTCCCAGTCCTTCTCCAAATTAGTTGAAACTGGAAAGACACAGAGAAAGAAAGAGCTGTCCAGGAAGTATAATTGATTTAGCTGTGTGTATATCATTTAAAAAAACTACACACAACCCCTCCTCCATTTTCCCTCCCATTAGAGAAATCTTTCTTGTTCATTATATCCTCGTTTGGAGGACTACACTTTCAAGGGGCAAAGCCTCTGTAAGAATTTGATGAGAAATTACACCGCATCTTTCTCTCTCTTCATAGTTACATAATATATACATATACCTATGATGTATATATAAGGATATATAACTTGTGCTCTCCTCCAACTCCAGATATTGCAGGACATGATGGTGGAAATTGACTATGACGCTGATGGCACCGTCTCTTTAGAAGAGTGGAAGCGTGGAGGGTTGACCACAATCCCACTCCTCGTCCTTCTCGGTCTCGACCATCAGGTGAGGTCGTTCAAGTCTTCTTACATGGATCCCACTTTAGCCTCAAAAGAGGGAACTCACTTTTCCCTCTATATATCTATATATCCAAGGAGTGTATCCTCTTCTTTGAAGAAGGAAAATACACAACAAGAAAATACCCATTTCCCAACCATAATAATATATACATTCCTCCACCAAACTAACTAGTATTAGGAAAGAGACCGCATTTAATTTAATCAGTCATCATCATCATCACGATGAGATGAATGGAATATCATAAAACCTCTCATTTTCTTCCACTCGAGGGAAAACCTATTAGCTTTCCACTAAGCAATCTTCTTACTCATTACTTATAGTTCCTTATTTTCCAGAAATACGTCCACATACGTTTCCCTCCCAAATAACGCCTACACTCGACATAAATATAACACCAAAACCAGTCATCCTATACAATCTCACTCATTTACTCAGGTACTAAATTTTTCCAAAAATCCTTTCCAGGGCGTCAAAGAAGATGGAAGTCATTTCTGGAGACTGAAACATTTCAACAGACCTGCGTACTGCAATCTCTGTTTGACCATGTTAGTTGGTGTAGGCAAAAAGGGACTTTGTTGCGTATGTAAGTATGCATGCATATATTTATCTATTATTATTATGTACTAACTGCAAACAAAAACTAGAGTATTATCAGTAGTAGAGACAAGAAATGAAGAAAATCATTTTTATGTCCTGGCACTAACCACCCAAGCCAAAAAGAAAGCCAGGTATTTGAATTGTATGCGTTTCCCTACAAATTATACGCTGTTTTCTTTCCCATCCTCTTCTCGATAAGGAACCATGTGTGATCTAGTATTAACTGGAATAATCCATACCCCCAAAAATAATAACTTTTACTGCTCCTTGAACTAAACAGGGTGCAAATACACTGTGCATGAAAGGTGTGTTCAGCGTGCTCCTGCAAACTGCGTCCAAACTTATGTCAAATCTAAGAAAACACAACAGGTAACACACAACACCATGCTGATTCTTGCTATTTCCCGCTTTTGAATTTTTTTGCTTTTCTTTGTCAATTGTAAAATCCACTAGTTTCCACCAATTAATTAGTTGACTAGCAATTAGCAATGTCTAATAAATATTTCTTTTTTCCTCTTGGACAACAATCACCGGATTTTCATAGACGCTGTCACACCACTGGGTTGAGGGTAACTGTCACGGAAAATGTTCCAAATGCAAGAAGACGATCAAAAGCTACAATGGCATAACAGGATTGCACTGTCGCTGGTGTCAAATGACGGTATGTGCCATGTGGTATATAGTTCACCTTTTGATATCCTTCCTTTGATATCTTGTGGTGTAGTTTTTGTGGTATGGCTAGCCATCTTGGTTGCGAGTTGGAGAGAGAAAAAATAATAATGTGGATTTGATTTTATATAAATATAACGTTTGTTAAATACTATGCTCCCAAAAAACAGATGTTAGTTTTCATCTCTGATTTCTGCTCTCCCTTTGATTTTCCCTCATTAGCTCCATAATTGCTGTGCAGCCCAAGTGAAACCTGAGTGCACTCTGGGAGAGCTACGAACACATCTTTTACCGGCTCCTTGTATCTGCCCTATTGTGCTAGACAGGCAGCGATCCTTCTCCAGGGATGCTAGATCTATATCTGGACTCTCTCCTAATGAAGGTGGAGAACAGGTAAGGGAGAACAGGCAAACTGTATATTATCACTATATCCACTTTCCCCTCAGTGGAGAGCAGTGGTTTATCTAATTATCCCAAAACACACATACAACCACACCAAAAGCCAGAGGAAATTCCACCGGGTGCAAGTCCTCCTGACTACGAGTCAGGAGGACCAGGGCAGAGAGCAAGTGGTGGCATTGGGAAAAACTTGCTTTTCGGCTTGCTCATGGTCAAAGAGCATGTTGATTGAGGGTGACATACGTCACAGAAATTTACTTCTTTCTCCAGACAAGCCCCTCTGGATTAAGCTCATCAGGGTACCCCTCTCCTTTTTTGGAGGGATTCCAGACTAACACTGTATTAAGGAGGTTCTTTTTTAAAACTATTCTAGCAATCAAACTAGTTGACTCCTTTTTTACCGTGGACAATAAAAAGTCGTTGAATTGATTTTGTTGTTTTGTTGGAGTGAGAAAAAAACTATTCTTTTTGGAAGCCAATCCAGCTCGCTATTAAGAATCCTTTTTTGTTATTCCAAATCAGGGTGAAGCTGCAGCTTTGGAACCAGTCCAATCTCCCAGTACAAGCCAAGATACGGGGCCAATGTCTTTTCAGATCAGCACGCTCGAGAATACAAAACCTTTATTGGTTTTTATTAACCCCAAAAGTGGGGGCAATCAAGGGAATAAGCTTTACAGGAAGTTTCAGTACCTTTTAAATCCAAGGCAGGTGAGGGGCCTTCCAGATTTAAAAAGAAATGTATATACATGAAATAACTAACCCCATTATCCTTTTCTATCATTATTCTTGTCCAAGGTTTACAATATCACAAGTGGTGGACCATCAAAAGCTTTGAATATGTTTAAAGATGTTCCTGACATGAGAGTCATATGCTGTGGTGGAGATGGCACAGTAGGCTGGCTGCTAGACAGCATGGGTAAGGAGAGATATTTCTCACACATCCGGATTACTCCTTTCTCTTAAAAGGGATTCCTTGTCGGGGAACCTAGTCATAATAATAACTTTAGCTAAATGCTCCTCTTCCTCTTTGATGACATCCATTATCCATTAAAAGAAATGGGGAAAGAGGAGACTGGCAAAAGATATATGTGAAAAGGGATTTGCATAAAGGGATTTTTCAACCCCTGCATCTAATACACTCTCGTGGATGTTATCTTAATGACAATGAGAGGTGAATCCACTCAAAAAGTTTTTTTCACCAGATTATAGCGACATGTTAAGAAGACAACATACCAAAAGTTTCATGTTGATCCTGTGATCATTCTTATCAAATACTTTTCATGAAAATATTTTGCATAACGGCAAATCATATACATAGTATTGCTTCTTATCCTGTTAATTTAATCCCGCTCCAAGCCATTCTATGTTGTAAAAAATCTCCAGTCGTTTTGATGATCTCATTAAATTGTGATATTTATATAGATAACCAAAGGGGGTTTGAAAATTGATGAGCTTCCCTTTTATTTCTTCGCCCTTATTCCCTTATTTTTTTGCTATAAACCCCTTTTCGTGAAAAATCTAAAAATAAATATACCAAGTCAAACTACCCCTTTGAAAGTGCACAGTTGGGGATAATATTTTTGGAGATAATGAGCTTGCTGAAAGGCTCTTAAGGGGAATAAAGGAGAGACTAATTAAGTAAAAAGATGGCAAGGTTTGTTCATCCTACAATTTTCTTTGCATGTCACGAAAGCCGTCTTTTGTGCATTTTTTTGGGTGAAAATAATTTTTTTCAATTCTGTGAATTAAATAAAGACATCGGTGGGTGAAAGCATTTTAACTTTTAAGAAAATGAGGAAAAAAGTATGAGTGATATGTACTCCTTGGTTCAAAAAATAATATTTTGTAAGAGAGGAAGCCAACAATGATGATTAAGTTGCGGATGTTTACTTGTCCTTCATCTTTGATATGCTACAAGTGCAAGCTTTCATCATTATTTAATTTGCAAAAGTACTCACAATCAATTATCTTTCACAAAGGGGTACTCATACTCATTCTTTTTCAAAAAAATGGAGTTCTAAGAATTGTTTACCTCCTTGCATGAGCAAATTACATTGAACTACTTGAACCAAATTAGTTTTTCCAGTGAGAAATGAAGCACAAAGGTGAACATGGTAGTAAAAAATATGCATTGCTTTTGTTTCATGCTTTCCCAGATAAAATCAAATACACAAAGCAACCTGCAGTTGGAGTAGTTCCACTCGGAACTGGAAATGATCTCGCTCGCTGTTTAAAATGGGGAGGGGGATATGAGGGAGAGCCTCTTATGAAAATTCTCAAGGTTTGTAAACCCGTTTTCCTTTCTTCAATTAAAAAACACATTTTGTAAATTTCCGACTCAAAAATAATTCATTTGGAAAGTTATATAAGATGTAAGAGGGAAAGCCTTGAATGGAATTATAGTCATTTAATAGTAATCAGCCTCGACCTGATTTCCTTTTCCTTTCCAAGTTTATTTATTTATTATTTTCCCCCTCTTTTATAACAAAGTTTGAAGTTGTAATGAGGATAGCGAAATACGTATGTCTCATAATCTGTTTATATGCGAAAACTGTGATGGTTTCACATAATATGCGCCAATTTTTAAACAGAAAATTGAGAAAGCATCCACTATAATGATGGATCGATGGCAAATATCTCTGTCAGATGTGAGTGAAAGCGATCCTAAAGGGGATCCCATGCCGTACAACATCATCAACAACTATTTCTCTCTTGGAGTGGTAAGTTGTGGCTGGTTGTATTCTTGTATTAGAAAAATGAAAAGCAAAACATTTATCATGTATCATGTATGTATAAATGTCACCCAGAAATTATCCATTGTATACCATTTCCTTTCTTTTTTCGGAAGAAATTCTAGACATTTTTTGAAAGTGTACAAATTCATCTTCTTTTTCAAATAGGATGCAGCAATTTGTGTCAAATTTCATGTGGAACGTGAGAAAAATCCTCACAAATTTAACTCCCGAGTTAGGAACAAAATGTGGTACTTTGAGTTTGGCATGACAGAGCAGTTATCTTCCTCATGTAAGAATCTTCATCAAGAGATTGAGATTGAGGTAAGAGCATAGGAAATGAATAAATAAATAATAATGAAATTATTAGACAAAATATCTCACTTTTACCACCCTCAATCCTCATGTTCCACTGATTACTAGTGTGATGGCGTACCTTTGGAGCTTCATAATGGCAGTTCATTACAAGGTTTGGCTTTTCTCAACATTCCGTATACCCACGGTGGGACTAACATGTGGGGGGATCATTTGTCCCGAAAAAGGGCAAAAAAAATGAGACGGAAGAAGAAATCAGATAAGGATGATGCTTCTTCTGCTTCTAATCTCTCGACAGCCGTCCAAGGCAGGATTGCGATGAAACTAATAAAATCACATTTTAAAAAAATACATATATTTGTGCATATTTTCATTATCCTTTAGTAATCACATTTATTAATCAACGTTCTACTCTCAATTTCCCCAGATATTGGCGACAGCTTGATTGAGGTGGTTGGACTCGAGAATTGCTTGCATATGGGTCAAGTCCGGACCGGCTTGAGAGCTTCCGGTCGAAGGATTGCCCAGTGCTCAACGATCGTCCTCAGAACTAAAAAACGGTTTCCAATGCAAATCGATGGGGAACCTTGGATGCAGCCGCCGTGCACGGTACAAAAAACGGGAAATAGCTTCACCTCTTTGATGAACCTCTGACAAGGATTTTTAAGCATTTATTTTATGGAATGTTCTCCCCAGATTCAAATCACTCACAAAAACCAGGTGCCAATGCTAATGGGCCCGTCGTCATCTGGAATGTTTGGCTTTTTCCGGAACAAGTGATGCATCTAATGGAATTATCAATGGGGTTATGGGAGAATGGAAAAACTCTATATGCATACCTACCTGCTGTATATCTATATGTGAAATTTTATCTCTATTCCAATGTTAATACATGAACCATTTCAAATATTATATGGATGTACACCTAGCCGCATGGAGTTTTACGATTTTTTGTCAAAAAACTACACATTATAATTATGATTATAATATTTCAAAGAATAGATATGTATATGTGAGCATACATGAATACAACTGGAACTATAATATTATTGTGAAAGGAAAATGGAACCGAGACCAGACCTGCACTCGCCTGTGGCGAGTTGAAGCGCCAGGCGAGTGCAGGTCTGACCGAGATCCTTCTCATCTACTGATCCTGTGTTTTTCTCATGTAATCTTTCTCATCCTCGATGAAAACATAATATGTACCATGATGAACTTGTGAAAACAAATTCTCTATCTAAATAAATGAATCTTATCTAAATGAACTAGAAATATATGGAAGATGATTTGATGATGATAATGCTAAAGCAGATGATGATATATGATGATGGTCCATGATAATACATAACTAATAGATACAATCAAATTATTCTCTATTCAATTCAAATAATATATAATTATGATATCTTCAATGTTTATATACTTATTTTACGTTATATATATCTATATATTTGTGTGCATAATAATGTCGTCATTGTATGACAACCTTGAAGGAAAAAAATCATTAAGAACAATAACAGCGGATTAAGAATCAATCAAAACAGCCCATATTAAATCTGGATTCAAATTAAGACAAAAATCACAATCTATGTCGGATTGAAAAAAGTTGATTAGCGTTTGAAAGGCTTGAACAATCTTAATTCTTAATTGATAATAGTAGTATTAATAATAATATAATAATATAATATAATTCAGTAATTAATAACTACAACCGGATACAACTGACTAATGTATCGTAAAGTTACTAAATGTGTGTTTTATCCTAATTCATTAAAACTATAAAGTGCAAGACCGGTGACCGGGTCAGGTCGAAGTTGAAAGTTAACATCATCACGTGATTTCTAAGCATCATATCATACCCAATTTTATCTTTTCATTTTTTCTTCTTTCAAAAAATGGCTAATTTCCCAAAGGATGGGAAGGAATGTTGGGATTTGGAAATGTAAAGATTTTACATATTTTTTTACCAGCGAGTGTAATGCTGCTGACGGTATTGTTGATGTTGATGTCCAGGTTGTTGTGGGTAGTTTCTATACTGGACATGTTGAGGTTGTTGGAAATGATGAGGGTTCCCAGCACCATTTTGTCCAAAGTTTCCGCCAAACTGATTGTTCCCGAAGCGTTGACCTCCATGAAAGCCATTATTGTTCGAGTGTGGATTCCGCTCATATTGCCGACCATTGCTACCGCTTCCTCCTGAGTAGGGTTGCGGTTGTTGTTGTTGAAAATTTGGGGAGAAAATGTGAGACGCTGGAAGCACAGGGCTGGCTCCTTGTTGCTTATTGTTTGTTGTGCGAGTCAGAGGACGATGATTACGGAACACTTCGTCAGCGTGCTTGTGCTGGAAACAAGTTCGGCAGTAGTAGCGGAAGCAAGCACTATCTCGGCAAAAGTACGGACCTTGTTGTAACTTGCACACGGAGCAAGTAGCATCTTCAAGGTAAGGATCTACCTGAAGCTTCTTTTCAAAGCGGGCCGTCTTGATAACCACAAAGGCTGCATTGACGGCTTTCATGTAAGAGTTCATGTTGCTGAATGTCACTCGTGCAGAGCCAATGGGATATTTAAGGCGACATGTGTCGATTCCTGAGGAATGCAAAGACAATAACGAAACGTAATGCATGTACATAATATATAATGCATACTAGGAATAAAATATACTACATATATTTGAAATAAAATTCAACTAAAGATATTCACCTGCGTAGATCACTCCTCCAAATAAGTCATTCATGATGCTAGCCAAACCTTCGGCGTTCACCATGCCATGCAACGCCCCAACAAAGATGGTCCTTTGGGAGTCAATTTTTGAAGCCTGGCATCGGTTAAAGTTACTGTCGGTTAGAGCCCATGGGATGATTTGAACATCCTTGGAGCGGAATTTCTTGGATGTGATTTTGAAGAAGTAGTTTCCAAACTTGTTGGAGCTGTAGTCGTGAACACAATTTTGAAGCAGAACCTTTATCTAGAAAAAAAAAGTTAATGGACGAGTGAAGGAATACCTAATGAGTTTGAGGATTACTTACTAGCATGCTATTATTTATTTATATATACTTACTTGTTTCTCGTTTTCAAACAAGGCATACGCATACCCCTTTTTCCCTGGCCATTCAATTCGCACTATTCCAAATGGCTTGAATGCGTGCATCAAAGTGTGCTCACAAATGTCCCATGGAAGTCCTCCAAGAAAAACCTGGCCAGATGCAAATAATAATAATAATAATAATACCAAAGGATTATTTAAAGATTGACAGTTGGAAAAGCTTTTAAACTCAAGTCGCCAAAAAAGTACCTTGCTAGAGTAGACCGGATTACGGTGGTTGCGAGGAGGAAGATTTCCGCTCCAAGTGAATGGGGCATCTTTGGAGCCTTAATAAATACATATGAAGAGAACAATGAGCACTTAAACGCATAATACCCACTAACCATCATCTCGATCATCTGAATTACCCGCAATTTCCCTATGCATCAAGGCAACTCTCTCCAAAGAGTGGTCCGTAGGACTTGGAAGCAAAGGGAGTGGCGTCGGCATCGTGTTTGTCGGAGTGTTCACTTGCGATTCCGGGTCAGAGACGTAGAAGGCTATTAGCTGATTTTGAACTTGCACCAATGCAGCTTGAAGTTGGGCTGCCCGTTGCATGTCGCCATCTCGAAGGCTTTCATTGTGCTTATCCTTGAGAAGCTGGAAAGAAACGAGAAGGTATGAAGGTTTAGTAATCATGATTGATAAATAATGATCATAAGTTATATCTCTTCGAATCCATTTTAGTCAGCTTACCTCACTAAATGCGAACAGTTGCTTTCTCGTCAACCCAGCCAAAAGGGAGCCATCCCACTGTTGTTGCCCATTGCCATTGTTTGAGCTGAACGCAGAAACCTGAGATGGGCTCCAGATTGAGTTGCCCAAAGCGGAAGTGGTAATCACAGAGCTGCTACTAGAACTCTCTGTTGGGGATTGATTATCCTGTGGGAAGAAAAAAAAGGTGCAAAGGAGGGGCTATAGATTATTTAAAGCTTATTTATTTATTGGTTTTGTGGCTTGACTTGACTTACCAACAAAGAGGCAACATCACTCGAATTCCACTGATTAGCCAAGTTTGTGACAGCGCCATTCATCAATCGAGAAGGTGAGTCGATACTACCGCTCCAATTGCTAATACCAGATGATGACTCAGATGCGGCTGGGAAGGTAAAGTCAAAGGCAGCTGAGGACACTCTGGGAGAATCCCATCTCTGGTTTGAAGTACCAATTGATGAAGCCAATGAGTCGTTAACGATGTTCCCTTGAGGGAGGAAACTCCCTCCAAAGTCATTTCCACTCAGTGCGCGCTGAAAGTCGGACCCATTTTCTATAATTCCACCACGATATGGGGTCGAAGTAGTCAGTAGACCGAAATTGTCGCTAAAGAATTTTCAAAAAGAAGTTGATTAAATTAGTTGAGCCATCCTTTCTCCCTTTCCCCATTTCACCTCGAGAGAGAGCTCAGATATATTCGCTTCCTTACCTGCTGAAATTGCCGCTGTCTTGTGAACTTTTCAAAATCTGGGTAAAAGACGTTTCCGAAAGAAACGACGTGTTCGAAGTTGGGGAGCTCGAAAAAGTTCGTTCATTATTTAAGATCCCTCGGTAGGGAAACGAATTGTCAAAAGGGGAAGAGTAAAAATCAAATCCATGATCCTGCAAGTCGAGCTCCGGTTTCAGAGAAAACAGTGGTGGTGGCGACGGCGATAAGGCTGGGAGTGTCCTCGGAAGTTGCAGCTGTAAGTCACCCATCCTCAACGTCAGTGTCTCTTCTACCACGTCGGAGAACATACTGAAGCTAAAATTGTAAAATTCTTGGGTGGAGGTGGCCCCCAGAAAAAAAATCCTAACTAGACTTAACTACCTTTGTTAAAAATACTTAAGACGAAAGAATAAAATAAGACGTGTCTGGCTGCGCGGATAAAAAATCTCGTACTGATTCCTTTCTTCCTCTTCTCAACTCAGGATGAGTGACTGAGTAGTGAGAGGGGCAAAAGTTGAAGACAAAAAATACCACTTAACAAGCATAATCTTGAAAACGGCTAAAATCTCATTTCCATATTTTCCCTTCTCCCCAACAAATTAAACAACAAAATGTCAACGGCTGCAGAGTCAGCTACAATGTTTCATTACCATTTTTTCAATCCTCTTATATTCCAACAAAACCCGTCTCTCCTCCTCGTACATACCTTGACCCAAGTTTAATTCCTTCCTCTCCTGT
The DNA here is from genome assembly GCA_027743935.1 of Sinodicranocentrus sp. ZH6. Lineage (NCBI taxonomy): Eukaryota > Metazoa > Arthropoda > Collembola > Entomobryomorpha > Entomobryidae > Sinodicranocentrus > Sinodicranocentrus sp. ZH6. Next base: position 11,927 of record JAHZNA010003648.1, on the reverse strand, counting down.
TTACATTATTATCATACACAATCTACATAATATTCTTTCCACTGTGGAAAGTCTCCATTCCGGATTTGCGTATGTATTCAATTCATCACTCCACCGTCACTGCAGAGCCCTTTTCAACTTCATCCATATGTCGTCTTCCTTCTCCGCTTTCATGCATTGATAAACGTTTAGCTTGTTGGGTCGCGGAGCAGCGTTTCTTTTATAGTATTGGGCTAAAAATTATTTTTCGGGATTAATACGCACGCATTACTTTCCTTGATATCTCGCCAGCATATTTTTTCCCAAAAAGAGGATCCCAAAAATCCCATCTCATGTTGAATAGCCATCCTTCGCATTTTCTTTACCAGTTACCAATTGATAATGTATCAAGCTTTTAGCTTAGCTTCTTATCGGAAAATTATGCCATTCAAATGAGCCATCCTTCACTCCACCTCAGATCTTCCTTTGCTCTTATCAGCGATGTAAAAGTAAATGAAAGGAATATCAGGGAAGGCATTATGAAATGTTCATTGAGTAGATGTACAATGCATGCAAATGCAGCAACCCAAATGAAGAGAGAAAAAACTTACTACTTGCATCCGTTCGTTGCAGGTGTTCATTTGTTTAATGACAAAATATATTCTCTGCCAATTTTTTTAAAATATCAAATATACACAGTTTAAGTTGTCTTGATATAAAATTAGTATGATATAGCAAATTTTACATTGTCGTTACACATTTTAAAATTTTAAAAATCCTCTGAGCCTCATGTACATTTCAAATTTTAATTTCCAGAGGGGGAAAGGTTTATGTAAAATTGGTTTGTATTTGTTTCTTCGTTGTTTGTAGTTTTTTTGTTTCATGTCGGTCGTTTTAAAAAGTGTTGTTTGATGCGAAAACATTGTTTTATACAAATTACACGATCTCTATATATATATATATATAGTATGGGTAGTTGCGCTTCTGTTTTTTTTATATTTTTGCTTGAGCGATGTTTGCAGACTGAATCACATGTATTTGCAAAGGCATGTCCAACGTGGGGTTCGGTTTGGAAGGAACTTTTTCAATTGGGGCGACCAATGTGATGGGTGGTTGGAACTCTTTGTTTTGGACGGAATGTTCCAAACCTTCTCCAGCGTAGGAGACCAAAGGCGAGATTTCAACGACTACTGGAGCCTTGTAACTCATGCATGACTTTTGACTGGAAAGAGAGATATAACAATAGAGAAAATTAGGGATATGTATTGACCTTAAATTCAAATTCTCTTCAATTATTATACTTTAGCCGTAACACTCCAGATTAGTTTGACAATCAAAAACACAATACAACACATGTAGTAGATGGGGATTAACACAAAAATAAATAAATTATTGTTGATTAGAAAACACGCATCACGTTTAACTGGGCACTTACATCTCATTGTTGTTCGTCTCCAGCATAACTGCGTTGTTATTCAACAAACTATAATAAACACAAGGAAAGGCACAAAAAAACATAAGCAAAAAATGTAAACAAAAAAAGCTTCAATTAATCATCAAGATGTGTAGAGCATCTAATTATAAATACTTTTTTTAAAAAAAATACTCAGCCATAAGAGAAAAGAAGAATGGTTTACATAGTTGCATGCAATGTGATTATACGGAATAATGGGGTTAGCAACCACAACGTACGAAGAACGGTGTCATGCAAAAAAGTACAACAGGGAAATGTTATTTTTTATATAATAAAGGAGATTTTCATCGATGAGTTCAGTTCCAAGTGTAACATTGAAGCTCATCCAGTTTTGTGAAAACTGAAAATAAGTATTTTTGTAGTAAAAAGGAAGTTTTGTGATAAATAAGAAGACTAACCTAGGGATGAATGGAATTTCAGTCCCACTCTCATCAATGAATCGACCTCCAGCTGCGAGAATAAATCGTTGATTGAGGGAGTATAAGGCGTGGCGTGCAGTGGTTGGAGTGTCTTTTTCAGCTCCGTCAGCATTCTTCAGTGGACTAAATTCATCCTCTCTCAACACCTCCCATACCACAAACCTTTCGGAGAATTGGAAGACGTCAAACACAAACTTTTCCAATTTGATCCCGTTCGGCGTCTCGGGTTTGACAAGTGTCCCGGTGTAGTCAACATGGGGAATCTTTTTCTTGGCGATGTGATGCTTGAGCTCGTTTTCTGGACCCCTAAAATTACAAAGTTACGAATTGCGTGGTTAGTCAAATTTAAAATATGCAAACAGAGTTAAAATCAAAGAGTTGGTGGAAATGTTATAATCTTCCACATACTCAACAACTCTACGGAGGAATTCCGTTGTCAGATAATGATTACAAATACTTCCCGCACTGAATGTCAGTCTCCCGTCGGTATTTCGCTTTTCAGCCGTTTTAAATGTTATCTCAGAGTACTCCACCACTTGATAGTGCCCATCAACTTTGCACACTACACCGACAGCTTCGGTTGGGAAGGCTTTTTCAACAACCTTGAATGAAAGGATTACAAAATTTAAAATGACAAAAACATTTCCTGGAATCCCTCTTGTCACCAAACCACTCTCAACTGACGGAAGTGATCTATAGTCGATATCACATGAAGGAGAGAAAAATGATAAGTTCGATAACGCTAATGAGTCTCAAACCTGTCAAGATGTAAAAAAATTATGGAATAAATTTAACAAAGTCACAAGCTCCACTCAACTTTATAGTTACATGCATTGCTTTTTCCGCAAAAAAAGTATCCCCTGGAGCATTGTTATGATGCACTATCATCATCTTGAGAAAATATTATGCACAAACAAGCACATCTCATGTAAGCACAACTAGTTCTCTATAGCTTCCCTGTTTTTTTTCCTCTGGATATATCATATCAGATATCATCATCTTCTTCTATCTTTCTTTCATACCATCACCACATCATCTTGTTTCATGTCTCTTTAACAAAAGTAAAAACTGTTAAACAAGGTACAACTTGCTTAATACAACATTTTCTCCCTTCCGTGTACCTAACCCGATATCAATCCGATTCGCCACTTGTAAGTAATAATACACATTTTTTTATGTACCCATATTGATTGATTCTTATCTCACCAGGAAAAGATTTGCTTGGAGAATGCTAACGGGGAAAAAAGTAAAATTTCGTGGATGAGTTTCCAGCTACCGTATATCCAAGGAGCTGGACATGAGCAATTTTTTTATTAGCATCATCAAAGGTTTTTTTCTCGATAAAACTCCCCTCTCTTGCTATATCATTGTGTATATGTCAGTTACACACCCGTTGATATTTTTTACAAGTCAACAGCTAGCGCCAGATCTCTTGTCATTATCATCTGCAAATCGGCATATCTTGTTCAAACAAAATCTATAATAAACCTTCAATACCTCTCCCTAAATGTGGAAAAGGGACAACGATTGTGGCATAACGTTGAGTCAATTATGATATCATGGAAAAGTAAACTGGGATATTTGTTCAATACTTTTTTTTGGCTCGTTGTGCATATTATCCCGTTGCACATTTTTTTCCTGAGCTAAAAGTGGGTTGGGCTGTTCCACTTGAAAATGTAAGGATTTAAAGAGATGGCCATCTGATTTGGGAATAATAATTAAATAAGTCTTTAGCAAGAAAGTCTTGTACATGTACATTAAGAAGAAAATGTAGTGGGACTATAGGTTGATATAAGATTAAGCTAGTTTACTTTTATTGTTTCAAAAACTAAAACAAAAAAATAGAATGCAATTCTGAAGAATGCTGTAATGCAGCCTAGCAATGAATGCATACGCTTGCGTGATAACAAATGTCATGTCATGTCTTTATCATTTTGTGGAACTCCTCTCGGCACCATTAAGCCAAAATGACAAATACATGGTCATCATCATCCTTCTGCTTTTTAAGTAAATGGCAGGAATTTTTATCCTACTTTACCTCGTCACAACTTTTGAAAAATAAACTTGCATTGTTGGATTTAATTCAATTTCTAATTTCAATTTGAAAATTATAAAGAACTCGCATTTCAAAATTACTGGCGGGAAAAGGACATTAGCTTTTTTATTAAGGAAACAACCAATCAAGCAGCAAGATGTTTTTTCTGTGATGTGTCATGAATGACAAGGTTACTCACTTGTCTTTTGAGCGCCAGCGAAATATGTGTAAAAGAAGCGTAGTATTTAAGTAGTAGTAACTTTGCAATACACTACATTTCTGCAATATTTCCGTCTCGTCTGCCGCTTCTTGTTTGACAAGAAGAGCTACCAGAGTAATAGTGCAAGTATACAAAAGAGAGAGAGGAGAAAAAAGTTGATTTGTGGTATCTCTTCTTGCATTAAAAATTTGTTCTCAAGGAAGTTGTTTACAAGAGGGAAGCTTGTTTAGCACAAGATGCAAATGTCATTCTTTTCAGATGAGAGATGAATTTGTGTAAAAAATGATTTTTTTTCTTTCAAATCGCTATCTAATACTGCGTTTTGCGTTGCTCCAGAGGGGTGAGGTCAAAGTGCTACGTTCGGACGTTGTAAAAAAACTTGTACAGCTGTAACTCTCACTCACAATCAGTTTCGTCTGAATTTTTATGCATTCCGGCCAAGGAAAAAAATTTGCATCATGCGCTACAAGAAAATTTCCAGAGTGTTGACATTTTACCTTGGTTCTCATACTGCTTCAAGCGTTCCGCATCAGTGCGTACAACTGCTCCATGAATATCTTGAGGAATAGGCTGAAGTCGGTCATCGAGCTTACCAAGCTCTTCGTTGTTGCTGTGCTGCGTCTTACCAAAGAAGCGAGTCACTTCATCTAAGTTCAGTCTGAAATTGAAAGTAGAACATTTAAAGTTTGAGCAGTTTTTTTCTCCACCCCACACAAATTTCCCTCCAAAAATAAAAACTCACTCCTTCAGCTCAGAATAATACTCCTGTTTCTCCTCCTCCCCTAGCTCATCCCAAAATTGGAGGAGATGCTCCTGCCCATACTTGACTAATTCTTCTCTAAGTTGTGTCACGTCCATTATGATGTTTTTTATCCCTTGTTCTCCCTTTACTTTCCAAGAGGAGGGAGCTTCCTACAGAGTTTTTGTTGGTAAACAAGGAAGAGAGACTGTTTGAGCAACGTGGTTAACGCCCCAAAAACTCACACTAGCATTAGACTCCCGTCCAAACTCGTCGTCCACACTTGCTGCTTGAAACACCACTTTTCCTTTCCTCTCTGGTCGTCTTTTATTGACGCCAAGACGTTGACTGGGACTTGTACAAGGAGCAGAGGATACAAAGACAAGTAATGGGTTCCTGATGTCAGCCGCATCCACACTGAAACAATCATCATCCTCATCATTTACTATTGATATACAGACATTACATTTATTGTTTTTTTCAACTTGCTCTTTTATCCCTCCACCACACACATTAACAGACGCTTTGCAAGAGAAACAATCATTTTATGCAGTGCACGCTACTCACTCCCTTCTACAAAGATAGAAAGAACAGCAAAAAAAAGTCTCAAATACTTATTACCCTTTTATGATGGATAAGTTGGTTGATCATGGAAGAGAATAATATACACTCTTTGTATATTTCAGCAATATCAATCTTTTTCTCAAAGAAACTCATTTTTTTGGCAGCATCCCCACCAACCCTTTGGTTTCACATGCTTGGATTTTATTCTATCAAAATCTTTCAAATTTTTCTTTATTCCTATCCCCTCCACAGTAGGAATGTTGAGGCTATTTAATAATGAAAACTATGCTATTTATTTATCTTTTCATATAAATCCATCCAATTTGGATGAAGTTGGCCGAATAATAATAATCATAAATATACGGTGCTATTTTATTACAGCTATAAGCCTCATACGAATATGGAAGGGTGCATATATGTATATATATATTTATGCTTAAAAATCCCTTTTCAACAATGAATTGCCAGTTCATCACTTCAGTCAATGTTCTTTCGAGAATTGATGAGAGAGCGTGTGTGAGTGTGTACGTGTTTGTTTGTATGTGAGTAGCCGTCAAGCACTCACTTTTAGCTGAATTTATTTTACATGGTAGCCGCTCACTAACGCATTTTCATCAGGCAGGATGATGATAACTGAGATTCCGTTGCTCATTTTCTTGACCATTATTACATTTACTTGAATCTTACATCCTCCACTGTCTCACCTTTAGGCTGAATGCTTTTGTATCTATTGCGTGTCATTACTATACGTCATTTTCAAAGATGCAAATGCACTCTTTTCGCTTCCAGCAAAAAAAACAAACAACAAAGCTTTAATTGCTTTAAATCTCATTCTCCCCTCATTTTGGAAAAACACTGACTCATCTCTTTGGTTTTTCGGAAGTGGTTAATAAATTAAAAATGATGATCTCACATCCTCGTAATTTTTATCTAGAAAAAAGAGTGTGACAAAAGGATGGTCGGTGATTTTGTCAATGATATATACATTTTCCCCAACTAGGTGTACATCATGTAACTTCAACTAAAAGTAAAGGGAAACTAGGATTGCTCTCATGAATATTCAAAAAGACAAAACTCATTTTTACGAGGTTATTGTGTATAAAGAGGTTAGCACATTTACTTTGTTTTTGTCATTCATGACTGCATGGACAATGGACAATGTTTTGGTGTTGAACCTCATCTGGCTATACATTTTTTTTGGATAAGGTAGTATTGTCCTCAAAGGAATAAAGCTAAAGGTAAAAAAATTATCATTCATGTGTGGCGTATCCTATCCCTTGGCCTGTTAATCTATGTACCTTTTTTTATCTATTGGCTATTACGAGATTTGGAAGAATTGAGCGATTAATCTAAGACACATTTTTTTCTTCTCTCTCTCTCTCTCTTTCTTCAATCACTTTGGCAGTGGTAGTGCTAACCGACCTAGTTTCTTAATAGAGAATGAGAGAGAGAGAGAAAAAAATGCAATCGTTCTACTCAAAGCCAATCTAACTTTAGACAGAGAAGGAATGAAAAAAGGTATCATTTCTAAGTCAATGCTTTTTGTCTGGCCGACTGCTCAACCTGATCTTGCATGAAAATTAAAGTAGCAAAATGCAAGTAAAACACAATTTCATAACATGACATTCTCACACGCTCCGATAATAAGTACATATTTTTAGAAAGGGCCTTATTTCTTTGTATCTCTTGCTATTTCGACAACTGCATAGTAAAATATATGCAACCCTTTCAATTCTTTGAGAGTAGTAATATGGTCCTCATAAATTGACCTGTGGTAATGCTTATGAATTCTTGTTGCAAAAATTAAATGTGCTGTCTACGTGTGCACTTGTTAGTCTAAATTCAGGCTTCTTGTGTTTCTATTACTTTCGCTAGCAAATAAATTTTATGTTATTATTAATATTACCTTTTGCTAGATTTTCCTCTACGTCGATTTGTCTTAAAAGGCTTCAAAAAGTGAGAGAGAAAAAGTACCCAGGGTATTTTCTTAGAAAATGAATTTAAACATGTATGCATATACCTTACACAAACTTCTGGCTTACTTTGTCAGCGTGGTTGGTTTACTAAAGATATATGTACGTAAAGCCTCATTAAACTAATGATAGGGCTAAATCGGCGGCTTGCTATATCGTGTAATGCTTTTCTACATCAGCATTCTCATCATCCTCGTTAAGTAAATAAGTGATTTAGTGCGAGTGTGATTGGTTGGTGGAGTAAAATAAAATAAAATAATATTTTAGCAAGTGTATTATTTACCTCGGCGTGATTTCCTCCTAGGAAAAGTTTCTCAATTTCGTCACAATTCCCCACAACAAGACAACCGTGTAACAATAACAATTGACAAAAATGAGTTCAACAGACCAGAGGTTTGTTTTATCTAATGAAATTATTTGCTTATTTTGAGAAGTATACAAAATCCTCTCAAGCACGTGGGTGCACAAACACAAGACACACTTTTTCCGGAGGTGGATTATTCCGACCTGTATTATGATTTATTATTTTACATGCTACTATTCCGTGTCACAACTTGAGCTTGCCTACTTTGTTCATAAATGAAGAAGAAGAAAAATTTAGAAAGAGAGAGAGAGAGAGAGGAGAGAGAGAGCGCAAAGGACACGACTGCAGAATGGCACAGCCGAACTACAACTGATCATCCACCCGCTCCAATCCCACCAACTATATTATTATTATCTGTGAACGTGAAGTTGATGGTGAACGTTGTCAAAAATTTGTCTTTACTATATTTTCGCTTTTAACACACATTCCATTTATTTAACATGTCTATGGTGATATGCATGTGTGCACATTCAAGTGGAATAAAAGGCTATATGTATACATACATGTGTTTGACAGACATTTGGATTATTGACTGGCTGCGTAGAATATCACATATTATTTTATTATTACAAAATGTTTCATTAGATTCCTTCACTTTTAGATGGAAGCAACAGGTGGTCATGTATGTGTGTCCTCTGATTAGTTGGAGAATTGCATTAAACGCTCATTTAACTCTTTGACCAGAGGATACCTCATGTGTTTGAGCATGAAACTATTAATTCAATAAAATGGGATTTGTCTTTCCATTTGAGAAAAAATAACTTTTATGGTCCTTCTACACACTCAAATATTTTGCTGTAGTATTTTTACCTACATCCCTCACTCCTCCCTGCAAAACTTGCTACTAGGCCAGTTTTATGTCGTAAAATTAAACTTGTAAAATGGGCACCACGAGGTTTGAAGATATATCCTACAAGTTTCTTGGCCAACTCCTTCTCTATGTACGTATACCATGCTGTTAAAGTTTACCCCTTGTAATTAGCCTGATTTGAGCAGCCATAAATAAAAAAATAAAAATCAGGTAATGCTGTATTCAATCTTTTTAATGTGTGTGTAGTCCACACATAAAGTAAAAATGCTGATACACCTATGCAAACACACGTAGTTTTCTCATTCAAGGTGTGATGGAATAAGTTGAGATTTCATGTCAAAAAAGTGTACCTATTAGTAAACTATTTTTCGTGCACATTTACTTATTTAATCACCTGGTGGTCGTCATGTCATTTTGAGAATCCCTTAAATGACTAGCCATGACTGCATTTTAAGACTTATCATGCTTAGGACGCGTGCCGTTCTTTGAAAGAAAAAAAATCCGCTTCATTCCATTCATCTAAGGTGATTAAAAATGCAGCATGTGACTTTGCATTAATTGCCTTTACTTGTGAAGGAGTTTTGGTGAAGGTGATGTAGTATTACACTGACCTTTGAAACCTTTAGATGAACTTTTTTTGAGAGTGAAAAGCCTATTATGTAATATTACCTTGATGGTGCACATGGTTCAGTGAATATTATCATGGGAAAATGGATTATGTCCTGTGCAAAAATTAACGATTTATTTATATACCTTTGGCATCCACACACATTTTGACTTGTACACTAAATGAGGGAAATAAGAGGACTTTGACATTGACACTTATGTTTTATTAGTGTATTCAGTCTTCATTATTCATATTCATAATTTCAATACATAGTTCCCTTGTGGCCGGTTGATATCAGGGGAAAGTGATAACCTCAGAAAATCCCTATTTAGAAGATACAGTCCTATCAATGCACCGTTGAATAATATGTACGTACAGTTATTTTCCATGAATGTAATCTGATGCTCTGCACTGGACAAATTAATATTGACATCTAACATTATGATGATGATTAGCCAATGAGAAAACATCTTAAACAAACTATATATTTTATGTTATATTTTACTATCAGCCTTTAACCTTTAACCCAACTTTTGCCCTGCATGTTTTTTCTCCAGAATCTATATTTTTCTTCATAAATTGTAAAAAGAAAATCTTCTCAAGCCCATCCTCCTCCTGTAACGATACTTGTAGACATTTTCCAATACCAAAATTATAAATATATTTTCTTATCTCTTCATGTCTCATATGTCTGCCCTGCTCTCATGCAAGAAGATTGTATTACAAGTAGTAAAAAAATTAGTCACATAGTATCCCAATCACATTCACAGGCTGCCTCAACATTCTTGAATGAGTGAGTGAGTGACTTGTTTCGAGTTTTTCCAAGCTTTATTCAAATAAACAAGTAAGGCTAGTAAATATTATGAGACTAAAGAGAAGTAAAGCCCGTGTAATAAAACATCTTGTAAAATGAGTGCAATACAAGTTGTGATTCCATTACACACACACACACAAAGTATTCCACATATTATTATATGAGGAATGCATACTAATATCATGTATTCATTAATGAAAGCAACAAAAAAAGCCCGAGTTCAAAAAACCTCGTTATCGATTCTTTAACTTGAAACCTGGTTTAAACTTTATTTTATTTACAACTACGGACATGTCCGACCAGAAGAGAAGTCCGTAAATCTGTGTTGGCTTTTATCCTAGTCTAGTAGATACTAAAAAACGGGGAGCGTGTGTCTCGCCTATTCAAAGTTGCAACTCTCTCTCTCTCTCTCTCTCTCTCTAACAAGTTATGCAGATCAAGAACATCAAATTAATTTCCTTATCTCAATAAGAAAATATTATGCATCCAGTCAACTTCTAGGCTTTGTCTTTGCACGGATATATATACATATTCCTTACAAATTACTAACACTCTGTCGTCCTCTTTGTTTGTTGAGGGTAAAAAAATTGTCATTTCTACCGTTAGAGGATTTTGTCGAGTTGTGAAACAAGATTTTTTTCAATGTGAGCGGAAGAGTTCAGCTAATATATATTTTCCCTCCGTTTAACTAAAAATAATTATGACTTCATTGGACATTGTACCCTTTAAGTGGATTCCATCATTTTTAAAATGAGGTAGCAATATTTCAATCAGTTTTCCATAATCAGGAAAACTACGTCAGCTACCGGACTAGGTGAACATGTCTGATGGCTAAAGAATGAATTTTTTGACAGGAAAAAATTTGATGGGAAGTTAACACGTACACTAATGGAATGATCAAATAAAATTGATGATTGAGCTTCTATTCACGTAATTGTTTCATTCAAGCCTTTCAAACAGATCACGGATTCACTTCACTCAATTACAGGTACAAGTATATGACAATGATGGGATGACAATGATGAGATGACAATGATGAGAGGTATACGATAAAAAAATGCACACAGGATTGATTGCGTTTTTTATAATTAGAAAATGATAACTTACCACCCAAAAAAAACTTGAAGAATGAAGCCAAACACGCCACACAGTATAATTTTTTTGCTACGGAAGTGAGGATACTACTAGCGGAGGAGTAACAGGAAGAAAGGGAGCAAACTCGGCTGAGGATGCACTTGTCTGAAGTGACTACTTGAAACTGTCACAGGTTCTATGTCAGTTTCTCCCTGATATCATCACGGTCCTATTTTTCCTTCGTTTGGAACCAATCAATCCTGTATAAGATAATAGGATAAGATGGAAGCTTGGGGTGCGGGCGAGAGGAACAGTGCCATTTGCATTTTCTTTCGTATAATATTCAATCCTACCTCTGCTATATTTTTAACTTGTCATGGCTTGGCTATATTCTACTCCTGGATCCATGAAGCACACATCCTTGCTAAATATACGAAGCTTATCACTATATTATATTGCACTGACTGGACTGTTACACTCAACGTCCTCCGACCACGCGTGTATTCATGCAGGGATTGTTGAAATACATAGATAAGGACTTCACTTCACATGAGGATATATGATGGATGATGACCATGATTTTATTTTTTCAGTTGCCAACAAAGCAATATTACTCAGCTCATAGATCATGGTTCGCCTCATGTGTACCTCTCCCATAGCCACTTGAGGTATCTCAGGTATATCTAATGGCGTTAAGATATCCATACGTATATCCATACTTATAATATGAGCGTGTTTGAGATCCGGCCAGTTCCTTTGGTACCCTTTATTCATATAAGGAGTGCACGGTTTTTTATAAAAATGGCATCAAATCAAAGCTAAAGCGGTCAGGAGTTCCGACGTCCCTTTACTTTTTCAAAAAGTTAACTCTAATT
>JAHZNA010003647.1:0-12756 GCA_027743935.1 Sinodicranocentrus sp. ZH6 | reverse complement strand
TATCAGTCGCATTACAGCAATTGGTCTCCCTACTTTAACACGAGCCCACCAAACAACTTAAAAATATCCACCAAACAATTACAATTCCAATAATTAAAAACCAAATTCAATTCCATTCGTTATCCAAATTATATATGGTAGTCAAAATTACAAACCGAATCTATTGCCATCAATCAACCAAACAACATAAATACTTAAGTCACATCAATGAAAAATAATAATGCATGATAGACATTATAAAAAAACATTAATATTTCAAAAATCCCAAATCATGGATTGCTAAAAGAAGTAAAATTATACAAGTGGTACAAGGCGTTGAACATTTTTGTAAGAAATATATAAATATTTTCAAGCATTATATCTTCCTGAGTTTTCTGTGAAACGCAATGTTTTGATGTTTGAGTCGCAACATTTATATTAACATTACTTGTGCTAGTTGACACAGTCACATTAGAAGTGGCTGTTTGTGTAGACTTATCCATACAAACATTATAGGTTTGACTCACATTGTCAGTAAGTTTGGAATTTACAGTGTACAAACTCTGATACACACATTGGACAAGTCCATTGTCTAGATACTTTGCATTCTGCATGCATATCCTTCTTCAAAGATAAAATACAATTTTTGTTACTGTGAAAAATATTAAAACAGTGAACACAACGAAGGAAACCCCAAGACTCATCCACAATCTTTTTCTCAAATACAATAGTATATATCACATCATAAAATTCAAAATTAACCTCATCTGAATGAATAACGTCACTGCAGAGTGAACAAGAGATACTACTTTCCCTATCTTGAAAAGCAAAACTTAAAAAACCTCCAACTCCATCTTCCACTGCTAATACAATATTGGATGGATTGGCCTTCCCAAGAAATGTCTTCATGTCATCGAGTTCCAGCTCCATTTCAAGCACACCACAGAGTTGTCAAAAAAAAAAAACGTACTTGTACTTGTACTTGGAAACTCGAGTGTAAACTCCCGGGTATCCTTCCCTTCCACAACCATATCCTTGAGATATAATACCACAAATCACTGATTCTTCCTGTTTCCCGAGACCGTTACTCTGTTTGCAAAAAATTGGTCCACCACTATCCCCCTAAAGAATTGAACACAAGTCTTATTAAAAGCCTTAATGCTTAATTTAATTTTAACAACAACTAAAAAAAAACCCTCCCTCCCTCCAAAAAATTACCTTGCAAGTATTCTTTCCAGCTAGTCCTCCAGCACACATCATTTTATCCGTCACAATCATCCACGACGTATTTTTGTACATCCTTTTGCACTCCAAAGTAGGGACAATAGGCAGTTCCACTTTTTTCAAAAGATCGGAAACGGTCCCATTCTCCTCAGTTCTGCCCAATCCACTGGCAGTTACATATCCAGAAAACTCTTCATCTGCTCTAGGTAAAGTAACCATTTTCACACGATCCGTAATCTCGAGTGGTAAAACAAACTCTACGATGGCAATGTCGTTTAGCAAGTCGTACTTATCAAAGTCCTCATGAATGTGTATTACACTTCGGAAGCGAAGTTGCTGAGAACTATTGCCGTCAACTATATTCCTGCCATTTACTCCTGCATTCATGTGAAATAGACTCGAGTTTGTCATGTTGGAGACACAATGGGCAGCAGTCAAGATGAGATTTTTTGATAAGATGCAGCCACCGCACGAATATCTGGAATCACCGACGTAGTAAGATAACAACACTTGCCATGGGAATTCTCCATCCTTGGCCAACTCTCCGTCTACAACCCTCTTCTGCCTCCCTTCACACGGAAAAAGTTTTGAACATATTAATATTAATCACTAATCAAAATCAAAATTCGGAGATAAATGAGTCGATTTTTTTGTTTATTTTATCAAACTACCTGTCGGTATTTCTGATATCCCAACGACCATTCCCCAACAACAAAAAAGACATCCTAACAAGATCCGAAACTTTGAATTCATCTTGAAATCTTTCTTTGTACACAACACTTAAATTATTGCACTTGGAGAAGCGACTGGAAGCAAATGAGGTCTCATCTTCATTTTCAAAAGTCTTTATAATCTTTAGCAGTCAATATGACTAAATGACGAGGGATGCATTTCACCATGCAGTCCAATTTTTTCGTGTAAAATTCAAAGGCTACATTTTCCAATGTTGTGCCACACGCTATTAAATATCCACACTCTCACATTCAACTGGACTTTGACTTTACGTAAATGAGGAGACATTTTTGTATGACGTAGTATTATACATATCACTGTAGTAATGAGTCATGACTGTATTTCGGCCTTCAATATTTCCTCCTCCATTAATATGATCGATAAAAGGAAAAAAATATTTGTTACCTCTGTCAACCTTCGTATGTATATAAAATGCACGATTTAAGGATGTAAGACACACGAGACAATTACAACGTTGATCGTTTTGGGTTAAAATTTATTAAGCTTGTCTTCATTGGGGATTAATAAAGGCAAGCATGACAAATAAATACGCTTATACAGCCAACTCAGGCTTTACACAACTTAATCCTAAGTCAACAAAATGCTTTTAAGACGAGATGAGTTTAGGACGGGTTAAGAGGACAAAATACTTGTTGAAAATGTTAAATTAATTTCTCCCTGATAACTCATAGCTGATAAGTGACGTATTAGTAATATTCCCCAAAAATGTAAAAACGTTTTTTTTATCTTGCTTTAACTTTAATCTCCTCGGGTGGAAAAAGTGAATTGCTGCTGCTGCTATAACTTAAGACAACTTATGCTAATAATAATTTTATAAACTACTTACGCACACATGAAAGACTTCGATTTTGCTGTAATATCGGACAACTCCCAGCTATGCATGCAATGACCATAAATCCCATGGTCAGTGGAACTCAGCGGGTCCAAAATAGTCGTAATCATGCCATGCGCTGGAGTAATTACCCCAACCATATGCACTCTCATGAGACCTTAGCTTGCTTGCTTATCGTTTTGCATCTGGAGCATGTATTAATTTCCTGCACAAGGGTGAAAAAGTTGCCGAAATGAAGTAAAGGAAGATACATAGGTGTCAGATTGAGCATGAATATTAGGTTCTGCATCCTCACATCCGATCCTTTGAGGACACTTGGTACTTGAGTAATCATTGCGCTCACTAGTTACGTGATTTATAGTCCATGGGCTGTATGAAAAGGATGTTTGCAATAAGGGAATATTTCACTCAGAATCTGAGAATGTAATGATGAGATTTTAGAGATGATAAGGAACTCCCTTGGATGGAGGGTGGTGATCTTTGAAGTTAGGACCATAAATAAGGTAAACATTTGTTCATAGAGATCCGGGAAAAAATATAATTTAGCAAATTGGGAACACCAAACTTGATATATATAGTCTCATCATATATTACAAAAACTAATTTATTCTCTATTTTGCGCTCCACGGCCTTCATTGCAATTTTTGCATAGATTATGAAAGAAATGCATTAAAGCAAGACGAGGACAGTGACAGTGTATTACGACGCAACCTAGAACCACACAAACAATAACCAAGCCCGAAATGAAATTGCTCCACGTTGGCGTCTCTGGGTTGCCGTCCTTTTCATCTAAATTATCATTGCTCCCTTTCTCCTCGCGCTTACTAAACACAAAGAAAAATTAAATTACTTTCCATATATTATTTAATTTAAACACATAAATCAAGTTAAGTTACTTACGAGATTTCAAATGTAATATTTTCAATCCAGCCAATGTATTTTGACACCTTTGTAAACATTCCTGGGTATACATCTAACGCGAAGCCAAATGAAGGTCGTTTCGATACAACACCACAAATTACCGTTTCCTCTTTCCCCAGACGACCATCCTGTTTGCATAAAAGACCACTAGCCCCCTAAAAAGATGATCTGATTACTATTTAAATTGCGTAAGGAAATTCGGATTTCAACAATCCTCAATATAAAATACATCGCAAATATCTTGTCCAGCTACTCCTCCAGCACAAATCATCTTATCCATGACTGTCACCAATGTCTTTTCATATATCCTCTTGCACTCCAAATCAGGGACGATTGGTAGCTCAATCTTCCTCAAAACCTCGGAAATTTGTCCATCCTCAGTTCTGCCCCATCCAGTGGCAGTTGCATATCCTGAAAATTCTTGAGATGCTCTTGGTAAATTAACCATTTTCACACGATCTGTAAACTCAAGTGGTTTAATTAGCTGAAGGATTGCCATATCATCAACCATAGTGTCATACACAAAGTCCTCATGAATGTGAATGTGTTTTGCGGAACGTATTTGATCTGAACTAGTGACACTCAAGCGATCATTATCCCCAGCATAAATTTCAAATAGACTTGTTGTCTTGTTGAACACACAATGGGCTGCTGTCAAGATGAGATTGTTTGATAAGATGAAGCCACTGCAAATCTCTACCGTATCATCGTAGAATGGATATAATATCAAAACTTGATAAGGGAATTCTCCGTCTTTGACCAACTTTCCACCTACAACCCTCTTCTGCCTACCTTCACACGGAAAAAGTTTTTAATCCGCTAATATTAATCAATAATCAAACTCAAAGTACGAACATTTATTCGTAAATAACCTGCTCGTATATCAGAGGTTCCAAAGATCATTCCCCAACAGTAAAAAAGACAGACTAGGTTCCAAAATTTTGAAGTCATCTTTAAATTTTTGTGATAAAACCACAACACTCAAATCTTAAATTTCACAACTTTTTTCTCCTCGCACTTTGGAAACCCGTCTGGAAGCTACTAATCTTTTAAAAGTGGTCTTTAATCGTTTCCTTCATTTTCTGGAGTTAATCATCTTATGGCATTAAATACTAAAAAGAAAAATGTGGATTTGACTTGATTTGAAAAAAGAAGACAGACTTGAATTTTATCCTTGGAAAAAAAGTTGGCAAAGTGCATTGTTAAAATATCTTTGATGAGGGTGTATACATGGGCAAACGTATTTTAGGTAAATTAACCTTCCAATGTCCTCCTTCGACAGCTTAAAGAGCCCAGGACCGGATGCAAGCATACTAACAATTAATTGTTCATTCGCAAAAAATGTTTCCTGTCTTTATATTTGCTAAAAGCAAAGCTTAGCAAACCTGTAAGCTATTATACTTTATAAGAACTTGATACAAAACTGGGATTCTGGAGTATTCATTTATATTAACGCATCCAATATCAATGGCTCTTCCGTGAGTCAGCCTGGTTGTTACTGCTCTAGTTCTAGACATGACTGAAATGTGAGTGGATTACAATATTTTTATACTGTAGTGTCACGCTAGATAAACTAGCGAATGGATGTAATTGTCTACGAGAATTGTATTGTTTTGCTCCTCCGTCTAGAAAATCTATTAACATACAAATGATTTGAAATGAAACACTGAAAACAATGTGTTTCTGGTGGGTGAATGAAAGGCTGTAATTTATTTATATTCTTCATCTAAAAATTGGACTCATTAGCTTGCACATTTTAAAATAATACTGTATCACAATTTACTGCATTTACAGTCAAATTAATTAATTCACAAAATCAAGCTCAGTTTTCGAGCCAATTTCTAAGTTCACTCTCTCCAGTTTTATTTTGTCAATGAACTCAACACATTTTAAATAATCGCGATGTTCTGCCCCAAAAACTTGCAAGTGCGTTTCTTTTAGCACCTCTAAACCCGGACTGGTAATGATTTCTAAAATTGCTATCGTTTTGCTAATATTTCCTCTCTCAGCAATAAGAAGCGCGAAATTATGTCTAGCTCTTAGAAAAATAACATTATCTTCTTTATTGGTAAGTTTGTAACACCTGAACCCGTCTTTAAAAGTAGAATATGATAAATCATACTTGCCCATTCTCATAGCCCTGCAGTTCCTGTTCTGTTTATAATCATCATTTTTCCTGTGATGAGAGGAATAATAGAATTCTCGGCGGAGAATTGGCTAAAGACAGAAACAGTGCTGATTCGAACAAATTCACTCCTCAACTCAGATTCTCATTTACATAGGCTATGATAATGAAACGGGGGTAAATGATATTGGACTCTTTCGAGCTCAGGATTAGCGTAACAATAGCTTCGGAAGAACTTTCAGAAGAACTGAGGAAAAAGGGAAATTTTACATGAATGACGGATACTCGGATAAAATGATATGTGCTGGAGAAGTAAAAGAAAAGGATTCTTGCAAGATATTTTGATTGGGTTTAAAATAACAATTTTACCAACTAATTATTTAGTAAAAAATAAGTGAATTATGTTTAAACTCGTGACGTCTGTATTGAGCAAACATTTCCGCCCCGCCGAAATCATTGCAATTACAAGTGGAACATAATTGATGTAGATAGACTCTCGGGTCCTTTACTTGTTATTTTGAAGCTTTTATCAGATTATAAGACCATTTTTGAAATCTGATCACACTGTTATCAAGCAGAACCATGAGATTCTTGGAATAATTACTTACGATTAGTATGCCTTTAAGTATTGAGAATAATCATTAGTTGAGTTTCGCTAATGAATATTTTTGAAAGCAACGGTTTATTACGTCATTTTAATAAATTGTAACCGAATTATTAACAAAAAGTACATATGTAAATTTTTCTTCTACTTTTACAGGAAATAACGAGGCATATTTCTATACAACTGGATTTTCACACCCATTTCCACAGCTTGAATTGTTCGGACAGCACTTCATGCTATCCTTACATCCATCGTCAGAAGTGCACTGATCATAGCACCAACCACAGGCCACGACGATATCATGATTTGGGGGAGGACATGATCCCGGTTTTGAGGATGCTTTGAAACATAGTATTTAGAATTTTTTACATTAAACATGACTATAATAATTGAATATCATAATCATAATATAAAAATATTCGTAACATACTTATTTTCGCTTTGCAAGTTCTATCAGGTTGACCTTCACAGATGGTCCAGAGGCATGCGACCAACGCAATAGCAGCTAAACTTCGAAACATTTCTGATCTTCAAAATGTTCTCAGTATTTTCAAGTGAAACAGAATTAGCTCCAAAGTTGCACTTCCTCTCAGAGTCAAATACAGAAAGTGAATGGCTGAAAATGTAAAAACTCTTTCAATGTTTTATTTAAATACTTACAAGTCTATAGCCATGCTAGATTTGGTGTTGCTACTCATACTCTCTCAAGCATTTACCTGCTCTGCTGTATGCAATCATTAAAACCAAAGTCCAGTGTGCAATAACTGTGGCCTGGGGCCTGGGGGCGTAAAATGTTGACTTGCTGATGTAGCTGCTAACATTTACAACATAGTTTTAATGCGTAAATTTAGGTATATTTTGTACTGAGAAACGAAACTCATGATTTATTTATTAATTCGCCGTAAGCTTACCTACCCCGTTATCAGCCTATTTTAAGTATATTTGCGGTATTACTTACCTACGTAAAATTTATGATTTACAAAGTCTGGCCATTACTCTATTTTCCCATGATTCAACTGCTGAACCTTGTCGAAAATACAACGGATGAGCCGGGAGAACTAATTTGTATGCAATATTGTGTATACTGTGATCCAGTACTTATTATCTCTTCTCGAGACTTCCCCCTGTATTGGCTATACTGTCAGCAATAACTAAAGCTAAATCTGGCCTTATTTCTCTCATTGGCCCAATACAATAACCTATAATTCCACACCCCTCCAACTGCTTTCTTTCTTTCTTCAATATTTTCGCCCTGCACTAATATCTTAAACAATATCCCATTTTCACTCGGAATATAAAATATCGAGATCACCACAAAGTTCAAAGCTAAACAAAATATTAAAGTTATGGGTAAAACTAAATAGAACCAAAAAGGTAGCTGACTGTACAACATAATAGTTCCATATCCGGCTGTGCTTGCTAGCAATATCCCAAAGCCAAATAAGAACAACCAAAAAGTTCTAAATGGGATGCTGGCCAACAGTAGAAAAACTTGAGTTTTCCGAAAATATTTAAAACAAGATTGGAAATTGCATTCTTTAAACTTTGACCTTCCATCAAATCTTTTCAAATGTGGACACAAAAAGTGTGAATGCTCTTGGACCCGTGGACTGTGGACCCCTTCTAATACAGCGATTATGATGAACAACAGAGAAAATACTGCTCCTCCTCCAAATATGACCACACATCCGTAGAAAATACCGTCAACGGGTTTTATACATTCTCTGACAATTGGTGAGATATCCATTGTTGCAAGAAATAACTGAATAGGATCATATGTCACAGCGTAGGGAGTACTTACGGAACACAAATGGATGGAAATTAAGGAACAACCAAAAATTTTAACTAACCAGTATTTCATCTTTCCGCTTCCGAAAGAATTCCCCTCTCGAGCAGTTTCAGTCGCTGGGAAAGCACGAAGCAAAGTTCAGTTTGGAACTTGAGTGCGGTCACCCAAGCTGATAGTCCGATAATTGAAATGCAGGTAGCAAAAAGGTAGACATAGCTTTGCTCCATTTTATCCTTGATACTCTCATCTGGTTGAGAGTTAAGCCAGTGAAGCCTTAGAGATGTTCCTAAAATTTAACCACAAATTGCAGAGAGTGCAGTGATTTGAAAGTATTTGTGAAATTTCGTGTTCCGTAAAGGGTTCAGAGTGAAATCGTTGCTGGCTTTGTTGTAGACGTAAATGAAGCCAGGAAGGATTTGGAGTAGTAGTTGGATTTCCAAAGCACCTTTTGTCAAGCCTGCCATTGTTTTCTTGATCAGCTTTGAATATGGAGAGGAGAGTGAAAGTTTGAGATGTGTGAATGAACTGACTTGAAACATTGGTAAATCTGATGTACTCATTGTCAGTATGGCGTGCTTGGAATTATTTTCTTGGTAACTGAAGACAAACAAGAAAAAAATTCATATTTTTTAGATAAGATGTATATTACGAAATTCACTTAATAAAGAGAAATTAGAAAACCCACCCTTTATATGTTTGCAAATGTAGACTTTTCCAAGTTCTTGGGTTTCTTGTAGTGTTTGTAATATATTAAATGCGAGAATTATGAAAAGCATGGGAGTTGATAATGTTGATTTGACGATAATTCCCTGGTTCAAACAAAATTTTAACCAATATCTTTTCTACCTTCTTACGATATAATTGGAAAAATTGAGATAAGTAGAAGACGTAACCACATTAAAAATTAATTGTTATTGTCGAGAAATCTTTTATTTGATTTTTCATATCGATTTTGATTTACCATTGACTTTTTGTTAGTACTGCGTACTTGTTTTGTTTCATGTGAATAAGGGCTTTGTTTAAGGTATATGTATGAGTTTTGGTTGTATAGGTGTATAAGTGCACACAAAGTCTAGCAAATGTAAACTTTTCGTAGTCTTTTCCTAATTTGCATATTTTCAATACAAACATTAATACATGAAATGTTTATTTTGCTGTATTTATTTAGTTATTCTATTGAATTGCGTATTTAAGGTGAAGCACGTCTTTGCTTTAGGAGATGAGATAACGCAAAACAAACTAACTTTAGAATGGTATTCATGAATTGATATTAATTTGATAAATTAATCAATGTAATATATTTATTTATTAAACGATATCAACAATGTTTGAGGATAACACTAAATAAATCGTTCTTAAATTTAACTCCTCTTAGTTTTCTATAGCATGTCTCCCATCTAATCTCCAATATTTGTCATTCATCATATTTACGAATGAATATCTACAGCATCTTATATGCTCTTATAAATGCAAATAAGACGAGAGTAAATATATAACAATATTCGTATTTTTCTCATGTAGTTTGCATTCCAATATTTACCCTCTGTCAGTATTTAATCAAATTCTTGAGATATTCTAGTAAAAATTCAGGCCAACGTATTAAGACTTGTGCAATCTTACTTACGAACGAAATCGCCATTCAATTCTATTCAATTCATCCTAATCCTAATATCTAAAGACCTACATCACCATATATTATCGTTAAAAGTCTGGAAATGTCCCTGTACTGGATTACATTTGCGCTATTCCTTTTTTATATGGACTGCGTTAAATTTATATTTGCCCAAGAAACCAACATTTTAACTTTAGCAGACCTTTACGTAATTAACTCATGCACGATCTTCTTTGCCCGTAAGTCAGATGATTCCACATTTCAATCTGAAGTAATAAACGGGTGTTTTAACAGCAAAAACGTTTGCGTGTTTCTTTCCACCTTTGATGTCTCAATATATTTTAACCCTCGTAAGTTCACAAGAAGAAAGGATGACTTACTCCATATTTTCAAACCAAAGTTTGCCCATCCATGTATAACTCTAATTTCGTCGTATCCCCTCCAAACTAAAGTTTCCAAGGAGGGGGTTTCCAAATATGACATAAAGTTCGCCAACATCCTCGGAAATCTTGCGTCAATTCGGCATTTGCTAATGAAACCATTTTTTCTTACATTTATCATCGTGCAAATTTCTTATCCAGGAAATTCCACTTCGTGGATTTCAAGCTTGCCGGCTGTCTCTCCAGTAATTTGGATCTTTGTCACGGAATTATATCATCTTCATATTCCTTGTCGATTCTGCTCCAGAGTAGGCATCAAATTTAAAACCACAGTGTCAACGTTAAACCATATTGCACCCCTGACTCGAGTTTCCAATATATCTCCAAATTCTTTTCATGATCTCTGACTCAAAATAAATTTCGGGTGGAATGGTGATCAACACTCCGAAGAAAACTTGAATAATACGGAAAACTGTGATAAGTTCAATTCTCCTCATATTCCAAAGGAAATTGAACAGGGTTCCGATCCGATGAACATTGCATGTTTTGGATTTTTTTAAAGAAACATAATTGCACAACAAGGAGCTGTGTTTACACACCAAAAATATTTCTTATAAGAAAAACACTCTTTCTTTTTGAGGGTATAATTTACAGTGTCGTCAACCATGGAGCTGAATTTGTCGGATACCGATATTCAATTTACAAAAGAATTGAACATCGCAATCATATCAACATGTTGTCTCTCTTGAAACCGATAACTGCTCTTGGGTGGTCTATAATTTGTGTAACATTTGTCTACTTACGTTTCACTTCTGTGGAATAAAAAGTGGAGTTTTAGTTGCATACAGGATTTTATTGGAACAGGGATTTTCAATTGGGAAAAAGGTGAAGAAAGTCACATACCTGGTGCTCACATTGTGTCTTGTTGGTTCTCTCTTTTTGAGGCTAATTTACACCTCAGATTTATACGGTTATTTGACCGCTATCCCAACTCCGATTGTTCCCTCTTATGAAGAAGCAATTAGGGGTAGTCAACCTATGGATATTTTCTTTCACGATGATAGTTTACGATACATGATTCCAAAATGGGACTGGATTCAAGCATCAAACTGGCCACCATTTACTTCATGCTTTGAAATCCCAATATTAAAACGACAAAATTTATCTTATTGTGGCTGCCTCGTGGAGAAATATATGCAAAGGGAATTATTCAAAATGAAGGTTGTAGATTGCAAAATATTTGGAAGGAATGCATCCCAAGATTATATATTTAATACGGGAAAAATGTTTGAAGAGTTTTTGCTCATTTATCAACGCCAGAGTTATTTCAAATCCGTAATTTCCGCGGTTGGATCTCGGCAATCCTTTGAAAATTCTGAGAATGACTTTTACATTGATTTTGTGGGCTATGTATCAAATGTGAAGAATGTTTTTCAAGAGTATTTAAACAAGGATTTGGGAATTTTCAGACAATTTGGGATATCCCAAAGGATGGAAAACTTTTATAGAGAGGAATATGAAAGAAATGCAGTTAAAACGGAGATAAGCAAGAGTCAATGGGAGTTTGATATGGATGATGACTATGATAATATTAATGCAATGACAGCCAAGTCGGTAATAGTTATTTGGATGCTTCTTGGGATTTTATTGTTAATTTTTGGAGTAGTGTTTGGACTTGAGTTTTTGTGGTACAAAAAAACTAAATACAATTAAATATATATTTAACATATTTTGATGTGGTTTATATTCTTGAGTTTTAATTTGATAAAGGACAGACAGTCAGTGATTTTGTTAGTGAACAAACTAAAAATACGAAAATGACATACCAAACAGGAAAGCGAGCAGCTAACACATGCTTGGCACACACAAGATTACTCTTTGGTATTTTTGAATGAATCTGCGTTTTCGCCTATTGGACTAAACAGTATAGGGTGGATGACTATATTTACAATGTCGAAATGCAAGAGCAAGGGACTGGACAACTGTAAAAAAAATCCATCTTAAATGTCAATATTTAATTTTTGTCCTTTACAATTCACAATTTTTAGACTGCTTTTATTGAAGAATTAGGTAGTGAATCCTCTTTTTTATCTACGCTATTTTGGAAGTGAACCAACGACTTTGATGGTTCTTTCTTGCCAAGAAATTGATTTAACGTAAAATGTATTTCTGAAATTTTGTTTTACTACCTCATACAATACAAGAAAATGTGACTTTAACGATACCTCCGGGTTGGTCAGTTTTCTCCTTGATGAAACACTCAACAAAACATTTTAACGATTGTTTTATTCATCATCATAGGCTATGAAATACAGGTCACGTAAGGTTTCTTCGATTAATTATTAACCCTCTGTGGATAACGTCTGTGAATCCAAAAAATTCCTTTGACTTCTCCTGCAGCAGGCAAATGAAGTTGGTATAGGTTTCCAAAGTGTTCTGCGTATTCATCATAAATCACATCAAAGGTAGCAATGGTGTCGTCGAAAAAAACATCTTCATCTATCAAGTCAAACCTCCAGCGCTGCAAATGCAAAGCA
>JAHZNA010003646.1:0-17664 GCA_027743935.1 Sinodicranocentrus sp. ZH6 | reverse complement strand
TCCATATGTACTTATAAATATGTATATATATAGGTACATGTGTACAATGTAGAAAAAGTGAACATCTAGTGAATTATATTTTTTCTCAGTTGTATCCATTTTCATGCGGACGATCAAAGGGAATCAATGCTATTTCGTGAGTTCGTGCTTCGGTTGCAGTTGTGTGAACAAGGCGTGAGAAAAGCACGCTGGTGACGGTGTGTACGTGGGACAAATAATTTTGGGAAAAAGTTTTCAGACTGGTTATAAGACTTGGAGTTTTTTTCCATTGCGGTTAATTTGGTTGGGGGTTTCCACATGTGAACATTTCCCTCACCTACACAACTCCACATTGTGCAAGTACGTTACAGAAATAGTCTCAGCATGTGAACTTTCATTGAAAAATTGTAAAAGAAAGCCATATAGACAAGAGTACATGTATAAATTATATACAGCACACATGTCACACACTTCTTCGATATAACCCCAGCGGAGTAATTTGGCTGAAATTTTTGGGGGAAAATGAATTTGCTCACTTGGAACAATTTGGATACATGGAGTAAATTGCATTATGCGCATCATCTGCCTCTTCTCCTTTATGTACATATCATTGTACCTTTTCTCGACATCTACAATACATCATTTATAGATAAAAACCTCCTTGTGGATGAGAATAAGAAGAGAACCGAAGTGGAAAACCAGACTATCGTAAGTTTCTTTTAGTTTTATAATACAATTATTCGTATATTTATGTACAACCACTATTCCCAGTACAATGGGGACATGGAGTTATTCTTGACACGAATGCACGAAGATGGCTTTCCCATCCTACCATAAAAACTTCATTACTACCGTCATTACTGATTTTATCTATTTCCGTTAATTGTCAAGACTTTTGGGACATAGTTTCTCATGGTGAGTCAGTCTTATATACTAATATACAGGGCACATACGTAAAAAGCGTAAATATCAAGTGATGAACATTTTCCTCAGCTCATGTAACCTTTCGCTCCAGTTATTCTACTAGTGCTATAAAAAGTTTGTAGACGGTGGAAGTATACATTGTCTGAATCAATTCCCCATCCTTCATCCTTTTATTTCTACACAACAACTTGATTACTTTGACAGCGTAGCATCCACTCGCAAGGAATTGTGACATAGAAAGAATACTTGGGATGATAAAGATGAGAAGATAAAACAGTAGTGAAAGAGGAGAGTGCAACATAGCAGAGTGCAATGGACAACAAAGACTATGTCAGAATTTGACATGACAGTTTAGCCTTTATAGGACAAACTTTTCCAAGCCCATATGGTACATATTTGGATACTGTCGAGATGCAACAATATTATTTACTTACTTGTGGACAAAGTTGAAATGGTTATTACCCAACAGTGGTTTTCTGCTGGGTCAAATAAGTTAGCTGTAAAGAGTTCTGAATATGCAGTTGCCAACCTTCCCATACATTTTACATGTTATTCCAATAAAAAGAGATTTTATTTTAGGCTTCTTTTGTGGAACTTTCAGTCCCTGTACCCTTATTTGCTTCAGTGAGTTGAAGCGTATGATCGAGCTCAACGAGCAATTCGTGCTATGATTTTAGAAAGTTTCGTTTCGCATGTCACATTGATCGCTTTCATATCTCGTCATCCGTTTGGGTGAACAGGAGATGCACATTTTATTCCAAATTAAGGGTCTATAGGCCTATTCATATCTATAAAAATGTCGCATTTGTGGGTTCTGCTTTTCTCTACTACTGACTTACCTGTTAGTACTCCTCTGGATATTTCTGTCGAGATGTGAGTGTGAGTTAAATCCGCTCACAAGTTTCCGTATGCATTTCCGATTGTCATTCATATATATACTAAAGCTGATTAAATTGTCAAACTTTTTGCGAGATAAGGCTTTATTGTCGTGTTCATATTTATATGAGTTTTTTACATCATAAATGGGATGATGGCTAAGGTCGAATATATGACATATGAAGGATGTATTCTTTCTTTACTCTCTGTAGCGATGAAAGTTGTATATAAAGCGAAGTTTTCACTTGTAGCCTTCATTGGTCAGAAATTCCAATTCCTCGAGACGAGACATAAAGCCCTGCGCTTTTTGTATGCTCAAGGAAACTAGTGAAAGTCATTCATTAGGCCCTTCCTTTTCCTCCAAATATTTTACGACTGGTTTTGGAGTTTGTATTTTGAAACAATAATAACAACAACTCAACCTCGTCGTCCCCAGAGAGATGTAATGAGAGCAATGATTCTAATGACGTGTCGAAAGTATTGTCAATTGTAGTGTATATGTAGCTATCAATGTATATTGTACCTAGAATGGCTTCACTACAAAATCGCGAATACAGTTTGTTTTTTGATGATCGTTTTGTATTCATCTTTTGACATTTTATACTTGGCACTTGTTGGAAAAACAAGCCACATCATCAATAAACAAAAACCACTAAAGTGAGTTTGATGAATAGCTTTGAATTCAATACGTAACGTAGGACGGAAAAGGAAGCTTGTTTAGAGAAGCTTTTTCCTTGTTTGTGACTTGATCTACCTGTTAATCGGCACGGTACGTTATGTAAATTTACACTTAAATACTATAGATGTAACTTGAGATCGCCCTAACCCTAGTTTTCAAAATGAACAAGACTAAAAATTACCAAAATCGACCACCTACACAAACCAAACTAAACTTCACTTAACTCATCAATGGGGTGATATATGATCGACAATGTAGTGCGTTTGAAGTAAAAGTATCTATTTTCCTCTACAAGAATTTTCTTATGCTTTCAAGTTAAGGCCCAAAACAGTTTGTAACTTATATCCACTCCTTTGAGTTCCCTCCTTTGTTTGTGCACAACAATACTACTGAATTGATCAAGCTTTTCTTTTGAACTTTTGAAGCAGAAAATATTTACTGCACGCAAACCACCACCACCACAACAAAGCTACAGGAAAAAGTTTCTAATAATCATCCTCTCCTCCCATTACTTCTACAAAGTTCCATCAGAAATCTAAATCCAGTGGAAATAAACGTCAATTTAATCGTCGCAAATCGTCAGTATGCACTTCACTACCAAAATTTCACAAAAGCAGAGCAATAGCGGTCAGTTAAGCCGAAGAGAAAAAGGGATTCCTAGGGAATAATACAGGAAGTGGATAATTCCCCTTCCCAAATTCTTATAGCTGATAGAAAGGAAAGTAGAAAATCCGAAGGAAACGATTATTTCTTCATCTTCCCACACTATAGCTGAGAAAAAACATATATTTAAGGAAACTTGGTAAAAAGGATTTTTTCTTTTCCTCTCTCGCGTCCAACATAAAGTAAATCTTTTATATTATAAGGTTAAATTTTATATCTACTTTTATCAGGTTTTCCTCTTCCAAAGATCCCATCCCTACGGTACATGTTCATGTTTGGGGTCATTGCATTGATTGCTGTGCTACTGCCGCTAGTATTACACATCAACATCACCTTATACAGTTAAAGACGGAGTAGACAGTTGGTGATACGATACGATATACTATATCCCTTTCGCTTATTTCTCGATCAAACCAAGCCCATTGCCTAAGTCCTTGTTCCACGAAATGGATTCACTTGCCTCTCAAGCCAGGCTATATAAAGCATAGGAAGAAGCTCAAGAGAAGCTTGAAGAAAAAATAGAGTGGAGAGACCGGTTGTTATTTACTTTCAGCTGAGTGCCCTTTCCACTTACTGATATTTACTTACTGGAGAATGAGCAAAATCTTCATACATGGTTTACTCTCTGTGTACACACACGTACAATTCGCTATCCCTTTACGTGAGTATTAATGGGTTTCTTATTCACATCTTTTTCCTCTATAGACGCAGTTCCAGTGAGGTTTACATAAATACTATGGGGTACACACACGTTTTATGTTTATTTCTCTGTTGACTACTGCCCTTCACCAAGACATTTCACTTAACTTTCAGCTTCTCGCTCATGACCATGTTTTTGAGATTGGGAAAGATTCTAGTTGTGTTATGTATTCACAACATCACAACACCATCAGGGCCAGTATTATGAATGGGATTGTTGTTCTGGAGGAAAAGGGCTAAATCCAGTGAGGCATAAGAAAATGGTTGAGTAGTGACGGGAGAGAGATAGAATTTCAGGGTTTTGTTATGCTATCATTGTACACAATCATAATGCCCTCATGATCATGTGATGTAAATGTTTTAGAGTTGATAAAAACTGCAACTTTACAAGTTAGTTTAACGGAGCGAATACGTATTGTACATTTCCCCTCAATTGTGATGTTGATCTTAGGAAAAATGTAAATAGAATACAAATTTTCTGTGCAAGAAATACATACATATGCCAGCTTTTGTGGAAGAAATAGACGGGTTGAGGTCCAAGAAATTGCAAAATTGCAAACATGTGTAAACTGTCTCTCTCCCGACGTATATAGTTGAGTTCAAGTAAATTTTCCTTTAGGAAGATTACGTTTTGTATTGGAACAAAGTAAAAGTTTGGCTTGTGCAAGTTGTTTTTCTTGAAATAAAGAATGCAGAAAATCTGGACTGAGCTCAAAGCGATTCAACGTCGTCAAATGTTCTACGGTTTTCGTTGACGACAGTGAAATTGGTCGAGTTTTCATCGGCATTGTTTTCTTTGAGAGTGTTTACTTGTTTTTGTTGTACCACGGCCAGAACATGACTCGAAATATTTTGTATTGTAGGTACACGTTATGCGTGTGGTAGGTAGTAATATAAATAAATGTCGGTTCTTTTGTTTCTTTGAAGGAATCAGCTTTCAAGTTCAGTAACAGTAATACATAACACATTTCCTAAGATGACATACACTAGTTGAATTTTTGTTGTAGTTCAGGATTTTTCTGTTGATGTACTCACTGCCCTTATCATTTCCTCCAGGTTAATGCATCTTTCGAGTGACTAGAGGGAAGTAGAAGAAAATCATTAAATCAAAACGGAGTTGGTGAGTTCCCAAAGATTTTTTATGTGTAGGTCGTTATTTTCAGTGGTTGCGTTATAACACCTACGTCAGTCAAGCCTAAATATAA
Organism: Sinodicranocentrus sp. ZH6; assembly: GCA_027743935.1. Taxonomy (NCBI): domain Eukaryota; kingdom Metazoa; phylum Arthropoda; class Collembola; order Entomobryomorpha; family Entomobryidae; genus Sinodicranocentrus; species Sinodicranocentrus sp. ZH6. Next base: position 12,639 of record JAHZNA010003646.1, on the reverse strand, counting down.
ATTTGCTAAACGCTTGCATTCATATACATATACTTATACATTCTTCTTCATATCTTCGCATTTTGTGGTGTAAGCTGACATACAAGAGAGCAGTTAGAAAACCAGCTTCATTCCATTTACAGAGAAAAGTGAGAAAAGGAAAGGTGGAAAACTCAACCAGATCGTTTTTCTCAGATTGCCTCAAGTTACACACCCCGTTGGCATTGCTGCTTCCTTATACATCAACAAGAAGGGTATTGAGGTATGGAGAAAGCGTATAGTTTTCTTACAAGGAAATGATTATTTTATAGTTACGCCTGTACTAGTTATAGATGTAGATCTGAAGTTACATAGAAAACCCATCTTCTCCAACAGGATGACGATGATGGTCATGCAGAGTAAGGGGAACAATGTAAAGATGATTTTGGAAAAGACAACCCTTTCCTTAGAACTATAGCAAAAAGGAAAGAAGTTGATATTTATATTAATGGTATCATTCCTTACCCTGGGTACACATATCTTATTCAATGTGCAGCCTACCCCATAGTTTAAAACACGCACGACAACATAGGTACTTTCTTTGTTCCAATGGATGTTTTTTCTATAGAAGTTCACCATATTCCAAGAAAGCTGGGATTCTATTATAGAATATTAGATTTGCACTGCTTTCCTTGCTATTGTTTCGATGTTGCCTGTTGCCTCGATTGAAGTTTTAAGACATTGGCGTTTCCTATTTTACGGTTGTAAGAAACACAAGTTGAAGTTTATATTTTTCAATAGAACCCTGTCTGGGTAGACCATGTACCATACCATGTACCTACAAATATATGTGCAATAGTTCCAGTAATATTGAACAAAAGCAAGTTGTAGATGGCTGACACATATAGGAATATTGTATGTTTTTGCTTTGTATTAAAATAAAAATGTTATTTTTCTCTACTCATACTGCCTCCATCAACTCGTCTTAGCTTCCAGGACTAAGTGCAGTTTCACTTTGCACTTACAAAAGGAAACATGTTCATCTCGGTATAGTTTTCGAATACAGTAGCTTTATTCGAAAGCTAGTGAATGAAAATATTATTGGGATAAAGGAAACTTGCGCCAATGCAGATATAAAAAAAACTATACGTGTACAGAAGTAAAAAGCAAATAGGAGATTTATGGCCCTGTGGCTTTCCTCTTTGGTTCCTTGTTCACATCCGCTTGCAATATTGGATGAAAAATACAAGAAAAATCAGTTTTCTCCGGCTATTCTCTGGATAAAAACAGAACCATGTAAATTTTTTCTAGCTTTGGGAAACAATATACTTTGTATATCGCGATCAATCTCTTACTGCGAGGACAGCTAGGATAAGGCTGGTTTTAACATGTATAAATGATTCAACAAGACGCTCGTGGATTTTATTTGTGTTACATGGTGTTCCACGCATTGTACCGTGTTTCCTTACGTCTTCCTAGACCAAGGTGAGTTTTAATAATATTATGGATCATTGCAATTTGTCGTGCCTTAGTGTTCACCCCAGGGGGTCATCGACCATACGCCAAAAACTGTTTTTCTCCTAGAAAGATTTTGTTATCGACTTCCACATTCAAGAGAAACCGTACCAGTGAAAATTATTAAAAGGCAGGGTAGCTATTTTTGTTGGGAGAAGTGCAACTGTTTTCTCAACGGTTTCCCAGATCTCTTGGGGGATAACGAGCTTTCATCGGGATGAGATATTTGATATCCATTCCATTCAACTGGGTCGATCAACAGTTTTTTCCCTAAATTTTTAAGAAGATAGTCTAGCGCATGTGGAACTATGATGATTCTTTCATCTTTGAACTAACGACAGAAACGTTGTTTTATGTGGCACGACCACTAACATCGTTTCAAAATAAAGTGTTTGGTTGCTGTATGAATTTACAAGTCTTATGGGATATTTTATGCAAAAAACGAAAAACTTCATGCCCCTGCAGTTCTATTATAAAAGTCAGTCGTATATAAATAGTCATTTGCAGTAGTATGGTTTCCTCATGTATATATTTCTGTGCAAGTAAATTCTTAATTGGATTTCCTCTCGATGCACTCATTTGCATGCAAAAGGGCATTCAATTTTCTGAGGAAAATGAAATTTATTACCCCTTGAGTTAGCCAACTCCACGTTTTTTGAATAAGAATGAATGTTTCAGATCTTTTTTCTATTATATTTTGGAAATTGAAAGTATAACTGTATTTTGTCTGTTAGTGTTTAGTTGCTTAAGTCTATTTAGCTTTACTTAGGAAAATGAGTTTAGTTTCTTCTCCCTTCCAACAGTTTAGTTTTTTGCGTAGTCGTAATTTTTATGAGTTGTCAATGAAATTATTGTCGAAAATAGATTGTAAATTTCGTTTATACCCCATCAAACACATCCTTTTAAGACCTTTTAAACCGGAAACATATGTGTAGTAGTTTGTGTTTACGTAAAACAGTGGTATAGTCGCCTGCTATAAGTGTCCACTTTCACGTTGGACTAGTATTCAATAAAAGCAAAACTCTGGGAGGAACAACGCATTGTTTTGAAATAGCACGTGAACTCCATCATCCCACTCATGGAGAAGCGAGATGACTGTGCGACATTTTTATGAGATCTCGCAACGTGCCTTGTTTCTAGTACTCTTGAACATGAGAATGTCGATAAGAATGTGTGGCAAACTTGCATTGTGTTTGTATATGACCATGCCCATTATATATAGAGAAATGCATATGGAAAGAAGTTATGTAACTCAACAAAATACATTCCCATCAGACATCCCTCTAGCATTCCACTTTTGACTAGGAAACCTTCAAAGGGAAAAATATATGGTAAAAATAAAAGAAAAAAGTTAAGTGAGGACTTCCACTTTCAGAGTCAAGGGTACATAAAAGTCCTAAAGTACATCCTAGCACGTTCGCATTAACAGCCCGCTCCATCCAGCCACTATCCCGTCATGGAATTTAACGATGAGAAAAGATTGCTGTGAAAGCTCATTTTCTCCATCTCTTCACTTTCATGTACACACTTGAAAGCTTTCATATTTTTTATTATTATTTTCCCACCAACCACAAAGGGAAAAAATTGGGAGACTACACTCCCACAAGGAAATATTGATACATTAATAATATATGCATTGAAATGGGTTATGTATATTATGCCTTGTAGGTATTTTCAGTCTTTACGGATCAATTGATGATGGCGTATTAAAATTTTATGCTTGCCATGTGTGTCCCTATATCTACAGTACATTGCTGGAAGGTTGATGATAAAAATGATTTTTTGCTTTTGGTTAGTCAGCATGCAATGCATGTAATTGATGGCTTGATACATTGTTATGATAATGGTGAAAGTGTGTGAAAATGCACAGACATGGTTAGATTAGAGTGGAACAAATTTGATTGTATGTTGTGGCTAAAGCCATTTGCTGATAAGAATGACCGACATGACTGGCCACTTATTCTGGGACGTTCTACTACCGTTTGAGGGGAACACCTTGGTATTAAATGAAAGAGGAAAAGTGTCCAAAATCTTTAATTCAGTGTCTATAATGTGACTAGGGATCATTCGCGAATGATGTCACTTTGTAAAGAACACTTTTTCAAAACTGTACTCTTAATTTGACAACGTTCAGTTATGAACCATCCCCGGTGTGTATAGATGTGAAGTGAGGTAAAAGCTATAACTAGATAAAATAATATTATACTATTTTGGGTATAAATATTTAGCACGAAGTATGTACACAAGTAGAAAAAGCGAATTATTTCCGGGCATAACTAACAAAGAATTTTTTAGAGGGAGATGAGGGAAAATGGTTTGAATGTGGGTTTTTAATACATGTCAGATTTTGATTGAATGTTTTCTTTTGTAGTTTCAAATCCTTCGTTCATGAATCTCTCTGTAGTATTGATTGTTGAGGGAAAGGCGGGGGAAACCTTAGAAGTACAAAGGAAAGGAAAAAATAAATGAATGAGATAAAGTTAAATGCACGCTTTTATGAGGGAGTCGTGTCATGCATGCATTATAAATGAATATAAAGGTGTGTTTTCCTCCATGTCTGTTAAGTGTGAAGTAAAACATACAAAAGGAGATTTTCTAGGGAATAAAGGAAACACCAAAATTATGAATACATACATGGCATGCATTTCCTTTGCAAATAATACATTTTTAGATGGACATTTTGATTCATAAAAGTTTCCCATAGCCCGAAATAGTGAAGTGGTTGCATGTGTGAGGAATGGAAATGGAAAGATTATTATATCCTTTCGTGAAAGTCGGTGCAAATTTTACTGTTGCGTGCATACAAAATAATACCAGCAGTGTCTGGCTATCTGGAGAAAAGTCATGTTACACTTTGTACGAATTTGTCCCGACGTTTTGGCACAATAGCTGGTGTTTTTGATTGCAGATTAAAATCCCGTTAGACGTTATATTATATGTGCATAGTTATGTCACTCTGAATTGTAATAAGTATAAAAAATCTGGCTACTTTAGAGGTTAATAGTTATTTCAAAGCTCAAGCTTAACACTAGCACCACTGAACTGTGATTATTTATCACGTCATTTTCAAGAAATGCTATACACCAACCATAACGCAAGACAAATATAACACGGGTGCAAACCAGTCATTATATGAAAACCAACTTTTTCAGTCACGTTTGACGTTTGAATACCACAAAAAATTCACGTCAATTGTACACTATTAATATTCTAGCGGTTAGATGACAAAAAATATCAACTACCTTTAGCATGAAAGCCACTTCAGAGATTTTTTCATTACCCCAGGGTCCATCATTCACTAAATTACAAGTTACGCTAAGTGCTCTGTTATGCAAAAGGTGTGGGTATGAACTGAAACAAGTAAATATATATAGGTACAATGCTGACTTGCAATGTCGGTAGAAATTGGAAAATTTAGTGGAAGTCATATTGCAAACATAAGTATCCTTCTAGTAATGAAATTGTGTATGGCGACACTTTCTTCAAGAATGTCAAGTACCTTTCCAGCAGAGTAGAGAAAGCATGTCAAGAAAAGGAAAAAAGCAATTTCTGCGAAAACCCTAAAGTGTCGGATAGACCTCATAGACATAATGCCTGGATGAGATGAGCTAAAGAAAAGAAGAGGGAAGTATGCGTATGCCATGTTGTTGAGTAAGACTGGGGGAAAAAATGTTGAGCATTTTGCTCAATTTAACAGGCTTAAGGTTAAGTGCCGTAGATGACTTCTTCAGAGATCGTTCTCTTTCCGTTGAGAAGTGGATGATATTGTAGGGAAAAGGTGGGCGAACACACACACACAAGTGGCTTTGGTTTATTAAGGTTAATTCTCGTGTGACGGGGTGCGTGTTCTATCCAAAAGTTTAATTCTTATAGCTAAAATAGACGTGTATTTGTAGGAAGAGTTTTTCCCGTACATTTTTTATATCTTTTTCTGTCCAAACAATCTGCCTATTCATGGAGCAGGAAAACTTTTGGAAAATTTATGTACATTGCCAGCTGGAGCAATTCAAAAAGCTAAACAAACATTTTAGGTAGTCGATTTTAATGCATAAAAAGGAACTCTGTGGGAAGAGGAAAAACAGAAAATATGCTTTAGCAAAGGTACACGTGAGAACTAGGGAAATTTCACAACTGCGCCATAGTACTTATTATTTACAAATGAAAGTATTGCTCCTGGGAAGTGGATTGGCTAGTGTAATTAGTAAAAATATTACAAGTATACAGTTAGTATTTGAGTCCTTGGGAAACATTCCTTTATTAAAAATTAAACTTGTCTGTATTTTATTCCTGGGGAAAGTATCTATACTTTATACTCAGGAGCAATTGGATTGAAGCCATTTTATTAGAGGGTTGTCAACTGACGCATATTCTAATTAAATGTAACCAATCTGACATGTAAATAGTTTGGAGAGGGCTCCGAAAGCGGAAAATAAAAGCAACCCAGAGGAGAAACTGGAGAATTTTTTAGAGTTTCATACATAAAACATGTGATACATATACAGCAAAAACAGTGCTTACACGTTTATCGTAGGTATTGGTTTTAGAAGGAAACTTTTTAAACATGTAAACTGGACGGATACAAATATATCACTATTATTAATTCCGGAGACTGAATTCAGCGATGATATTGGGCACTGGTAATTCTTAGAAGGGTTTATTGTCTCCATGCATCCATATTTGAAACAAAACCTCACAGTTTACTTATTAGTGAGTGGTTTTCCAGCTAATCATAGAGTATCAGTTTCGCGTCCTGTATATATGTAGTTCTACAGAGCAGAGCACATGAACAGTATATACTGAAAACTTAACTAGCACACTCATGAAAGAGGATACTTAATACTTAACCATGTTTATTTTGATAATTGTGAGAGCTTGAACGTTGGACTGTCGACGGAAATGATGATAGAAATAAAATACATTTTTTAGAAAAATATTTTTCAGAGTAAAGTAAACATCATGCAATGTGGAAACTGCCTACCATACGTAACCTTATCAGTGTATATATTATTTTATTAATTTATTATCCTTTGAAATGGCTAAAATATTTTTACCAATACCAGGCAGATTGTCAAAATACCAAGAATAAAAGCGTGGGTCTCTGGGCACAAATGTGGTACATACATGCCAATTGAATATTTAACAAAACAATTTGGGCCAAAGATATTAAACTGAATTTTGAATTTTAGCTCACTGATGTGGGCCATTTTTCGTCTCCGAGTTTTGCAAGTAGTCTTCTAGATGCAGGGTGGCAGTTACCTGGGTTTGAAGGTACGCCACCAAGGGACATACATATTTGTACCCGAGTACTCCGATGGCATCCTTTCCACGAGAAAGGTGTAAAGTGTAAATTTAGACTGGGACTTGGTCAAATACGTACACATCCTTCTATAAAGAGTGTCTTCATAACGCACACCTAAGCATTTTACTTATTCGAAATCTCCCATTTTCACTGCAATCACTTATTCAAATGTCTTATTCCCTAGATGGAAGCATGAAGATAGCAAGAAAGGGTATAACGGTATAAGGGAAACAAGGGAATGCGAACGTGGAAGGATATTAGCGGCAGAAAATGGTACTTCAAGGAGTGATAAAAAATGGGGGAAAGATGTGCCGAACTAGAAAGTTATACAAGAGACGCCACCAAAACGCATTATTATTATGAGATACTTGTACTAAATAGATGGGAGCTTGACTACTTTCATATTTGTGGTGAGTCACATATACTTATTCTACCGTTAGAAAAGCAATATCAAACTGCATAATAGTATGTAACTTGCAATTTGCTGACTCACGACATCCTAACAAAAGTTATTTCTGTCTTTAGTACATACTCTCAGATTCCAGCTTTCACTTAATTTTTTGTGTTGATCTAAATATACTTATATTCTTGTTAGGATATGACTCACTACATATTTTGAATAAACCATGTATTTCAATTCAAATGAATCCTGTGAATGCAATTGCAAGTGTGAAATCTCATTCAAAAGATGAATTTATTCCAAAAGAAAATATATTTGTGTGCACAAGTGTAGCATAAAATGGATAGAATTATTGCACTATCTGGCATTCTATTTAGCATTCATGCAAAAAAAAGTATTAAACCTCAGTAGACAATTTTAACTCAAGCTTTATAAATGCATTTATAAAATACTGCATCCTCAGGGATATCTTCCAGTGATACGAGTTCAGCGAAAACTTGTTCAATGTATTTTTTATATTTGTTCAGCAACGCTTATCTTATTTTTCCAGTTTTTCCCTCGAAATTCTAACTTTTTCAAGAGGATACATTGCAAAATTGTGAGCTTCAATCTTCATGAGTGAGATATCAGCTCACCCAGAAAAAAGTGTAGTGGCAAAGTTGGGTTTTTTGCGGGAAATAGATACATATACAAACATGCGAGTATAAAATAAAAATTATCTCGTTTATAACGTTTATATTAGTTTAACACTTTTTTCTTTTCCCTTCCAGCATTTGGGAAAAAACCTCACTTTTTATCAGATATTCATTAACTTTCTTTAGAGATTTTATACACTCGTGAGCAAGAAATAAAAGGAAGATGTACGCTTAAAGTTTTTCTTCTTCCGGTGAAAAGAACTGATAGGCTGAATACGTGTACATCATATAAAGGGCAGTAGAAGAGGAAAAAAATCTAATTTTTCAGATGGTTAAGCTTTTACATCCTGCAATATGCATGAGCTCCATATTCCAGTAGGTACATTTACAACAGATAAAATTTCCCCACTTTATAATTCTTCCGGTGGAACGGGTGAGGAGGAGAGGAAATTGTAAACTAGAAACTAGTCTATGTTAAAATATACCTCTTATCCTTGAAAATTGCTCTATGTATCTCCTCCCATGTAAACTAGATTATGGATAAGTTTAAAAGGAGAAAGTTCCTAGCTTCTCATTACTTCGAGTCGAATGGGCAATCTGTATTTACATGTCTGTCATGCATAAAATGAAATAATTTCACTCACACATAGCCTTTTGTGTCCGGATATATCATTGATGTAATTTATTCATAGTTCGAAGTGAAGACGAACCCTCTTCAAACAAATTCAAGTATGGAAATGCACACTTGTGCACTAATGATAGTATAAAGTCTGCTGATTTTGTTCTACTTTTAACATCCTTCATGGTACACATTCAATGTACAATAAACCTAACATAAACTAATACGAATAAAACTAACTCTAATAGAGTGGTTGGACTCTTCAATTTCAAACTGAAGCTTTCCATACGCTAGTTCAAAATGTGAAAGTATGTTACACACGTGCATCTTGTGATATTACTAGCTTGAAATGTGCTCCTTTCATGGATTTTGGGAAATGCAAATGATTAAAATGGTTTAGGAAATTATGAGCGGAAAAGAGAAACTCTTGGAATAGAAGATATTACGGTTTGTATCCTAATTTGCGTATCTAGTTTAGCAACTAATGAGATATTTGTATATTTGAATGATAATGTATGCATACAATTCAGCTTATTGTTGTAAACAACGTGAATCCAACAGTTTCGGAGAATCGTTTAATCTTCTAATTAGTCAAGTCTATGCAACCAATTACTTCTAATTATTTATGAGCAAAGGGTTGCAAGAATATCCTATAGTGAGGGTGAATACCTGTACTAAAGCAAAGGGTTGCAAGAATATCCTATAGTGAGGGTGAATACCTGTACTAAAGCAAAGGGTTGCAAGAATATCCTATAGTGAGGGTGAATACCTGTACTAAAGCAANAGGGTTGCAAGAATATCCTATAGTGAGGGTGAATACCTGTACTAAAGCAAAGGGTTGCAAGAATATCCTATAGTGAGGGTGAATACCTGTACTAAAGCAAAGGGTTGCAAGAATATCCTATAGTGAGGGTGAATACCTGTACTAAAGCAAAGGGTTGCAAGAATATCATATAGTGAGGGTGAATACCTGTACTAAAGCAAAGGGTTGCAAGAATATCATATAGTGAGGGTGAATACCTGTACTAAAGCATAGGTTTTGAAGAAATCTTTATCATCCCCATTGTGCGTACGTGCACACTTTTACTTTCTTTATTTATATATTCCATTACACCAAATATTGGATCGACGACCCCTCGCAGACAAAGAACTATGAGGAAAAGCAAGACATGTAAAGTAACTTAAGTGACGCCGTTCTTTTCCCTGTCGGGATTTTCTCCGTGAGTCAGCTCAGCCATAGTGTCTTTCGCAATCACATTATTATCCATTCATGTTTGCTCTGATCAATCTTCCACTGGGTCTTGTCCATTTCTGGGGAAAAAAATCCACTCGTATGAATTGACTTCTATACACAGACTCTTAAGTACATTACGTTGATTGCAAACATGACATAAGCTGAGAGTATTTTTATATATATTTCCCCCTCTCACAAACGTCAAGACGTTCTGTCCTTTGTGTGTAGGCGGCTTAAATCAATACATTTCCCAATAATGATGCTAATGCATTTCTCAAAATGCTTGTATGTGTAGGGGTTAACACGAAGGTTACTCTCAGAAGGGAAATATCCAAGAGACAAGTGTGCAAACTCGTAACAGAGCATTTGAAGCTTGTGTGATACATCGAGTATAGCCTTTCCATCTGCTACACTTAGACATTTTCAACTCCCTCACTGGTTTCACCATTGTTGTCATTATCTACCACCACGAAAACTGCCTTTTCTTATGGTTGGCCCAATTGCCATTATTCTGTCGACGGCGGTATCACCCGTCTTCCCTTTCCTCCCACGACGCTCCCTTCACTATGCTAAGAGAAACAAGTGAAAGCAGTGGAAGGAGAAGGGAAGCAAAATGATTGATGTTTGTCTGACACTGAGCCTATTTGAAACTGTCATGGGTTGTGCGAGAGTAAAAAAAGCTGAAGTAATGGGAACACAGCTCTGCCACCTTTTACCAACCCAATCTAACCAACATTCTAGTCTTATTACTGGTTTCCATTAATTTGAAATGTTCCCAAGCAAATTTTCCCTTACAATTCCCTAATAGCTAGCAATAAGGAACAGACTGGAGAAAATGACGATGTTAGTGGGTATATTGCTTTAGAGGGAATATAGCCATGCGAGATTTACCCTGGGAGAATGTGTGGATTTGACTATTCATGGATTTGCCTAGGTATGAATAATATTTTTTTATTTAAAAAAAATAAAGCAGTGTTTGCAGCCCAGAAACCTAAACGTTTGCTCCCTTGAGGAACCCCATGCTGCTGCTGTGGCACTTCTTTTACATCGAGCGAATCTAGTTTACAGCTTTCTCTTTCTATTGAGAAATTCACAAATGGAATGAGACACGAAAGGTTTCATCTCCTGAAGAAAAAACTGCTTTGTAGTTTCAACGCTGTGTATGTACGCGTGTGAAACAAAATGTTTTTCCGCGTGCTAGCGAAAAGTGGTTGTTATACTTGTATTGTGTTTTTTTTGAGAATCTACACAATTTTACCTTTTAAGTTTGTAAAGTTTATGGGAGAATATAAGACTCGTATTCTGTACTTGTGTAGATAAACCTACTTGAATGCATATCCTGAGAATTTGATGCATTTTAGCGAAGGAGAGAAAGCAAAGAAAGAGATAAAGGCAGTTTTTTTATTAGAGGAAGGGTTAAAAGAAGAGAAAATAAAAGTGGTGAAAAGGAACATCCAACAAAATTTTCCTCTTCTCTTCTCCCTTTCATATTTGTACACTCACAAAAATACTTGGCCATTCCTTTGAACATTATTTCCAGCTAATGCATATCCTAATGCGCTCTTAGTTTTTGAAAGGGAGGGAGACACGAAATGAAATATGTTTTTTCCACCGGTGTAATAACTCTAGCTCATGAAAATTTGTGAAAAGCGTAAGAGTGAATTAAAAGGAGCACACATGTCTGCCATCAGCTGCAGGGATGTAGAGCAAGAGAATGTTATCCTACGCCACACTTGTCTTCAACGCATCAACTTAAAATTCATGGCTGTTTTGAGGGAAAAGGTGTGAATAAAAGCATGCACACAGAGTGTCTCGCTTTTCTCTTAGAATTACTCGTTATTACTTCAACCCTAAGAATCTTAAGCGTAAAGTTGACTACGAAAAGGGCTCCACTCTCACGTGGAGTTTACAACAAAAGTAATTTATCCATCCGAGGAAAGAAGTGAACTAGACAGGGAAGAGATATCGCGCATATGAATACACATCATCAAAGAAATATGACGCTATCGGTGAGAAAGAAAAATGTGACAAGTTTCATGCTGCTGGAATTTCATGGGGATTTACTTCGCAGGGAAGTGAAAAAAAGAGAAGAGGAATGGAGAAAGAAGCATTTTATCTTAAACATGTCACATGGTACTTACACTGACATTGTCAGTCTTACCCAACTATAATACTTTAGGCTAAATGTGTATAACATTATTGACAGATGACACATTGTCGAAAGTATTTGCTCTGGAAAAATGCCACCATTGGAAAGACAGCTGGATGCAATAATCCAATCCGAGGTTTTTTGCTAAATCCTTGTTGAAAATAGGCTGTGATGCTTGAAAAGTCTCATTTTTTCTCAATACTCGCAAAGGGGTAAGGAAAATATCTATACATCTGTCTTTCTCCGTTTTCTGCATACCGCGAAGAATACAATAAGCTGCTCAGCTTTACCGATCAATAGAAGACAACAAAAGGAAGCGGAGCAAATGAAACATAGAATACTGTGAAAAATACTTGCGTAAATCTGATGAAATGACATATTGGGTAGGTAAAGAAATTTCTAAGAAGGAGTTAATCCAATTTTCTCTCTCATGAGGAAATATGCATGAAAAAAATAGTGAAAGGAGAAAGACACGGAGATGCATGCATGAAAATGTGAAAATGATCATGTCATTTTACTACAAACCAACCTTTCAGTTTAAATATACATTTTTATTCTATCATGTTGCACTAATACCGATAATAGTAAAATATATAGGTACTAGAAAGCTGGTTGCGCACGATAATCGAAGCCGATAATCGCACAACAAATTTTATAAAACTAAATCAACAAAAAGTTGCAGGTTGATTATTGGAAAGGTGTGCATTTGAAAGCTTAAAATAAAATTTACAAACTGCCCCAGTTTTCCAATAGAATGCATGCTAAATCTCTTCACGAGGACCAAATTTTTGAAATGTAGACTTTCGTAGCTACAATTTTAAACACACATT
>JAHZNA010003645.1:0-28562 GCA_027743935.1 Sinodicranocentrus sp. ZH6 | reverse complement strand
CCCACTTCGGTATGGTGGAGACCCACTTCGGTATGGTGGGGACCCAATATGGTAAGATACTGGTGGGGACCCGCTTTGGTAAGCTTGGGACCTTCCACCCATTGCATGCATGATGCATCCCCTTAAAACTCAACTTGCATCTAAAATTGTTTACTTGTACGCAACAACGAGATGAGAAGGCAATATAGTGGTAGTGGTTTTTTAATCCATGTTCCATTCACCTAACATTTTCCCATGATGTATCCTTCATATTGAGCGAGTTACATATTCCCTAGTTTATAGTTTACTTTACTTTTTGACTTTTTGCATGCAACGTGGTTAAGGTTGTGTCGTAACTGGGTGGAAAATTGTAGAATGTATATCTTAATAAGGACAAGGAAGGTGAATGTGAATTGCAGGTCTAAAATGATATTTTTCACGTGATGCATAGCAAGAAATAATCAGATAATCACTGTGTAGGGTTGTATATGCATTGTGGTGGTCCAATAAGTTCAAATGATATGAGATGCTGAAATTCTTAATATTGCATTTAACATTAGCATTATTGTGCATGGTTGAATTGGGGATGAAAAAAATGTGTACACAGGTTGACTTACAAAATATCTGAAGTCTTGTCGCCAAATGGTAAAAATCTTTAGATATTCAAAAGCCCGACGACTCGACTCATGACAAATTTTTCATTAGCCTTATGTGAGGTTGAGATAAATGGTATCTCAGAAAATATGTCTTTGCCCTAATAGCGATATGAATCATCATCATGACATGAGATGTTATAATCACAATCGAGAGTTGTGAATTTTCCTTAATCATAATTTACTTTAGGAATAGATAAAGATTGGGAAGTAGGGTAATGATGGGATAATAAATTTGCAGCCATATAATTATCAGCTAGCAAATATGTATAATGCTTATTATTGGTTGAAAACCGCTTCCGAAACCTCTAGTCGTTCGTTTAGTTTGATAGTTAGATTTACGAAAATGCGGATTCATGCACAGGGGTTGTTGTCACTCTTAAATATATCTTCTGTCAAATGCACACTTTTGGCTTTTGGAAGTTTATTAAAGCTACTGCCTTAATCCTTAATCGCAAATTAATAATGTACATGTTGACATTTGTTTGACAGGTGAGTCGACTAAACATTAAATCAAATGAATTACAATTTTTACGATTTAATGATCTTCATAGGTATTTGTACAAAATACATGAGACATTCGAAGTATCTTTTGTATGGTTTAATATGAAATCCAAAATTAATAATTGAATTCAGAACTCGCCCTTCCAAGAGAAATAACTCGCCGAAATAACGTCTTTATTCAAATTTCTCCACATATATTTAAAAGATGCATGCATTTGAATTCATCAGACTATTACAAATGTTCGTAATTTATATTCAACCTTCAAGATGATAAAATTGATTTTCAGTTAACCATTGCCATTTCCCCGTACTTCTACCCTGTGATTCACAAAGCTTTATATATTTATGATGTATTAAAACTTGAAATATGAATCCGTTAAGCTTTGGTTTTGCAAACTGGGATTCCTCGTTTGGGAATATACTCTGCTTCTCGGTTAACCATTCTGCAATATCCCAAGATATGCTTGTTACTGTTACTAATGTTTGTCACGCTTTAAAGAAAGGAATAATTTAGATTTGTTACTTACTGGATGCAATCTATAATAGGACACACTGATAAACAGAGAGTGCACCCCGTACAATCTTCAGAGACATGGGGTAAATGGGTCTCCGCATCAAAATTAATAGCTTGATATCCAGAATCGTTACAGGTCATGTAGCATTTTCCGCAGTTTATGCACATTTCCTAAGCAGTTATGATAAACCATTTAAATAAAATGGTCTGCTACTTTTATGATGAACTTTTTACAATTAATGTTTTTGTTAATTGTTCTACCTCATCAATGATGGCTACCACTTGCTGCCGATTGTTAAGTTGATTGTAAGTTCCAATCATTGGCAATGAGCGCCCAATCATTTTTTCGACAGTTGGGATATCATGTAGAGGTTCAAGTACCACCCTAGATGCAAGTTTACTTTCAAGGTCTTCGATGGTTACACGACGCTTTTCTTCCCCTATGATGTGTTCACGCTCTTTCAGGTAATTTCCAAAGGATGGTAAATGCTGCAAAGTTAGATAAAAAGCGTTGATGAAAACTTAGTGATGGAATATGTTTCGAGAAATCAAACTTGGCAAACAAGCATAACCTTATCCATAACATTTTGACTTGTAACGATCTTTCCTTTTTGGTGGCGCGGTGTTGGAGGTGTCTGACCATCCCATCCCTTCAAACCCAGACTTTGCAAATACAACAAAGCCTTAAGTCCTGTGATGTAATCTTCGATCACTGTGAAGTCTTGGTTCTGGATAGCGCTGCATATCTATAAGTTATCAACCAGTGTCGCGTATATACCAATTCATTCGTATAAATAATTTATGTCGCTACTACCATTTCCTAAAGTGGGAAAATGCATATTTTGTTAAGGCTAATTTTGAACCATGTACATTGTTAATGTTAACGTAATCTTAGTCTTATTGTACGGTTTCTTACCTTCATACGCAGCCTTGGCAATCTGAAGGAGAAAAAAACGATGTTGATGCATAAGCTCATATCACATTAACTGCAAAATTAGGTATTAAAAATAAATAGCTTACAGCAACTATGTTGGTCACATTTGGCGTTAACTTAGCAAAGAATGGAATCTTAACTGCTGCCCGAACCCAGCGGCATATATTTCGAACAAGGTCTGGATCCTGACCACAAGCCAATCCCATACCTCTTTCACCCATTCCATGAGGGCACGAGAGATTTAATTCTAATGCATCAGCTCCAGATTCTTCAGCCATTTGCGCTAGCTCTGTCCAATCTTTCATATTGTACGTGCACATAATACTAGATATAACAATCTGTAAACGTATAGTTTGCATTTAGTGGGTTAGCCAACCGGATCTGTTTATAAGAAGATTTTAGTTCAAAGTTTTAACCTTGTCTGGGAAGTCGGCTTTAAGTTCTTTCACACTTTGGCACCAGTATTCTGCTGTTTTTTCAGAGATTAATTCTATGTTCAAGAATGCACCTTGACCTGGTCCAAAAGTATGGCCAGATGTAATGCCTCGAATAATTCTGGGACTTACATTTGTTACCAAATCCTGCATTTAAATATATTAATTCAGCCTTTTAATTTTGAGATCACAGCATGTAAAAAAGGTTCCCCTAAATTTCTTAAATGTTCCCATCTGCTTACCTTATCCAAAGAGAAAGTCTTTGTCACTGCAAATCCCCAACCTGCCTCGAAAGCTCGACGAATCATTGGACTTGAAGTGCATGGAGTAGCGGAAGCAAGACCAAACGGATTTGGAAACTTCATACCACATAATTCAACCGAAATATCTACCAAGTCAATAGGTGTGTGGAACTTTGGAAGCTGAGGCAATGGAGAAACTGCGAATCCATTCTTTTTCTGCTTAACATAAAACTCTTCAGGTTACGAAAGTTGATTAATTATGTGCATTTGAGGGAAGATGAATGTAATGGATTTTGCACCTGCAAGAATTTATGAATACTCCAAGCTGCTGTTTTGCCATCATTTACAGATTCCACTGTAGTTTCCGCAACACCCGCAATATCACCTCCAATAAACACCCATTCCTCAGAGGTTTCCATTGTTTTTTCATTTACTTGTGGCAGACCATATTTGTTAAATGTAAGTGGCTGAAGAGCAGCTTTCACTGTAATTTTTGAAAATAGATATGTATTTTAATTAACGAAACAAAGTTTGTCGATTTCAACTGAGTGGATTTCAAGTGAGTGTGTCAACCTTCTTCGTCATGCAAGCCTGACCCAAAAGCTGAAATTATGAAAGTTGCCTTAAGACGACATGTCTGCTCTTCGTCTTCGACCCATTCTCCAGATTCTGTTTGCTCAGTTCGATAAAATTCCATCCCTGAAACTTTTCCATTTTTTACAAAAACTTCCTTTGGAGCCAAAAATGGTAGAAATTCACATTTTTCATCCTTTGCTAAATCCATCTGGAATCGTTCAAACCGATTGTCAAGCTTATTATTATGAGATAAAATCCATTAGCACCAGTTAATTATATGACTGTCAATTGCATTTTAACCTCTTCAGGAACAGCACGGATGTTTGTGAATCCTTTTCGGAATACCACAAAAACCCTGTGTGCTCCACAGCGTAGCGCTGACGTTGCACAGTCAAAAGCGGTATCCCCAGCTCCCAAAACAATTACATTCCCTGATAACTGAGGGAGGGATTTCTGGCTGACGCATTTGCACATCCCTAATAAAACATTGAAATTATCATAATCGTATTGACTATCGAAAATATTTTAATTGAATTTTACAAAAAAACACACCAGGTTTGCTTGCAAGAGAAACTTTTGGCAAAAAGTCCTTTGAAGTATAGAATCCCATCTCCTCAGTTAGATCTTTAAATTGTCCAAACTTTTTAGGGTTTGGCATTCCAATTCCAACAAAAGCAGCATCATAACCCTCTGCTTTTAGACCCTAATCACATTTCAAAAGGTAATTTTCTTTAGAGACCGATCTAACCGTAGTAATTGTTTCCAGAAATAACATGAATTACGTTCAAGGTTATATCCGCTGTAGACAACTGCCTCCCAGTTTCTATCTTTACGCCTAGGTCCTTCATCAAGTCGATTTCGAAATGAACAACATCGATTGGTAAACGGTACTGGGGAATTTCAGCAGTGCTAAGCCCTCCAATATACGATTGTTTTTCATAGATTACAATATTTTCATATCCAAGTCGAGCGAGGAATGTTCCACAAGATACGGATGCAGGACCACAACCAAGCAATGCAATTTTGGAGTTTTTAAATGCGTTTTCTGATCCTGGCTCAGCATTTGGAGATCGAATTTGCGGAATGTTCATTTTCATGAATGTCTTTTAAACAAAATACAACAACGGTTTTAAACATAGACAATACATATTATCTATCTCCGATTTTGTTTATATGCAATTTTACCTCCGTGGCAAAATGTTGAAGACCCCCAATATTAATTGGACCCTCTTCGGAAGCATAAAGATTACAAGAACCTACGCATAAATCACTGGTAGGACACACCATACCACATGTAAGACCTAGTGGGTTATCTGAAAGGATAGCCTTTGCAGCCCCATAGTAGTTCTGCAAAGTGACATCATAGCGATGAGATTTGGTAAAACTGTAAAATATATTTGAAACTTATCTCTAGAAATACCTTTGTTGCAATGCTTCCAATAAAGCTTTTTACGTCTAATTGCGTTGGACATGATTTTTGGCATGGTGCATCAACGCATTTGAGGCATCTACCTGCCTCTCTTAATGCTCCACGTTCGCTTAAAGTTGTATGCTTGACATCATCAAAATTGTTATACAATGGTGTGCAAGTCTGTAATTTGGTACAATAACACGGTCAAGTATTGGTGGTGAAATACATATAATTAACATGGGTTCTCTAATGTCTTGTTGAGTAGGTAAGTTCCATACCCCACATTTCTTATCCAAGTTTCGCTTCCATTTTTTCTTATTCTCCTTTGTTTCCGCGGAAGGGATCAAATTAGCGTGCGTTTTTACTTTGGGATTGAGGGCAAGAAGACTCTGAAGCAATACAAAAATAAAAACTTTCTGCAACTATTTGTCAACGTAGGTTCATGCATACGATTTGGGGTTAAGTGAGAAAGTTTATTTTCAACAGATAACAATATTTGTATTGAATAGATTACTAACAAGAATCCTAGAATATTGTTAAACAACATCCTAACTAACCTCAATGTCCGCCACGTCTTTGCTTATTAGAGTTTGCGGCATCTTTGCCGGAAGCACAATTCCAGATATAGAAAAGTAAATCAGTCACCTATATCATTTGAACACTGAACCTTGCACCTTGATCTGGATACGTAATTATATTCCAAAGGAGAGAAACAGCCGAAAGTGAATCATTTACTTCTGAAGTCAAAACTCAAATAACGCGTTGCATGAAAATCAAAGTTCTTGACTTTATAATTTCGTCTGTCATCCACTGTTCGTTCGTATACTCCATTTTACTTATACTTTACTTATTCCATCCACTAGTAAATCCCTTGTCTTATGTAGCATACATTACAACAGCAGACGAAAACAACTTGCCCACTCGTTAAAGTCAACTTAAGTTTATTACCTAAACTTATCATTGGTATAAGTATATGCGTGTATAGGTGCCTAAATGCATGATATGAATATCGCCATTTCTGTGGCATGGCGGTTTAAGAGGAGCCGTTGCCTCGCTACATCATGGCTCATATAGCAATGTGTCTTTCGTTTCATTACCTTCGTTGGAACAGGCATGTGCGTCTGTTATGCCTAGATAGGAATATAAATGCTGTTGAGGTTGTTTGACAAGTGGTGATAAATTTATCACTGATGAGAAAGACCCACACCAGAATCAATGGACTCACTGTTTCTATACTCATAATTAGTAGAGAGATAGGACCATAATATATATATTCTGTACCATACCAAACCTTGGTCCAGCTAACTCCTTGTATTTGTAATGAAAGGACCTTGAAAAATAAAATTTCTGTGATAAATGGAACACTAAATTCATTAGAGCAGATCATATAGGTGACTACAGTAAAATTATACATGAAAAAAAAACCTTATGAATCCGTGAGAATTAAAGTTTTTTTGTATCGGTTACAACATTCAGCCCGATCAAATGTTTTGCTAAAAACTATATTAACTGAGAATAAATAGCTTGCAAAATATTGCAACTTTGTTTCCTTTTGCGTATTCTGCTTATTTAAAGCTTGGGAGTAAATAGCTAAGTATCTCGTTTGTTATTGAGCAGACCCAATCGAAATATGCGTTTCAAGTATTCATTCATTCAAAACGAGTTTGTGTGAAGTTACGTAATAACTTGTCAAAATATGCTTATTGGGATATTTCATTCGCATCTTTCTTTGCTTACAGAAGTATAAAATACATTTCAAGCGAAGATACTAACTGGTAATGCTTTGTAGTTTAAAGCGATAAAAGTTCGATAAAGCGATATAAGCGAGTAGTCAATACCAAAGCTGTTACATAATCATGAAATAACTCTATGAATCTATGTGATTTTGGGGGAGAATTTTTTGCTGTACTTTCGTAAAAGGTTTATGCAAAAGTAGAAATCGACAACGTTTAAAAGTTCGAGAAGAATTGAAAACAATATTAATAGTGATACATATATTGTAAAGATGTACTTACACATGCTTTGTCATATGATGAAGATGAAAGAGATAAATTTCAATAAGATATAAGAACACATGAAATGATTTGACTGGTAGACAAGGTTCAGCGGTATTATTCGACCATATGCGAATAAACCAGACGGCTTTCAGCATTTATTTGTCATATTATTTTGAATACAGTGGTCACTGTGCCGATTGCAATCTACTTTAATCTTACGAATACTTATTAAGATAATCAACGGCTTAACCATCACATACGAGTATTTGCTAATTCTCAAAATTATATAAATAAATCAATCAATGATGAGTGTACATGAAATTGCGCGATAAATAACATCTTCGTACATTTATATATATACTCTGTTCTTGAATAAATACATAATATATTATTAAATTGCGATATATACTTATGATATTTCTCTGGGTAACAGTATAACGAATAATTTAAATAATATTATAAGGAAGCTCCATTTTGGGAACAACGTTATTTCTTGATTATGGACACGATATTATTAGGCTAGTTGTGGAAAATTTGTAGATCAATAAACGTACCTCCTGAACGTGAACGCTAACGAAATAACTAAAATACAATGACCAATGACTTTCTGTACTTGTATATTATTATATGGTTAATTAAACCTATTCTGTAGAGGGATAGACCTGAATAAATTGCACATGTCTTTAAGTCGATTTTATAAACCCCATTACGTATATGTTAAGGTGTACGTCGAGCGAATCTTACCACTAAATCGTGTATGATCAGTAAAGTTGGATTATCTATGATGTCACCAATTAGTTATCCTGGATTAGCGTTGCAGGAAAGTTTTTCGTTTAGTTCACCATTTCGCTCTGTCAACTTTGAGATTTCTTTACCAAGCGTATTTAAGCTATCCTGTAAAGTAGTAAATATAATGGTTACACCCAAATCTGCAATTAACGATATTTCTAATACAATTTAGGTAATCACCTTCAGTGTCATATTCTTCAGTAAGGTGTCCTCTAATACAATCTGCAACTTTCGATTAATTTCCAAAGAGAGATCCAACGTTAAACCGTCATCTGCGGGCTTAGAGGTATACACAGACGCCATAATACCACCGTATTTAATTACTTCGGCCTAAAATAAGACAAACACTTTAGACTGATCAACTGTTCATATTTTATATCGAGTAATTTTAATTACTTTTCTGGTTACCGGATACAATTTTTCCAATGCAAGCTGCATGTAGAAAGCGAATAAAATCCCAATTCCAAATTAGTCATTCCATAGCATTACTTATACTACTTTTATTACAGAATTATTATACAAGCAGGCTGTTAAGTGAGAAAAGTACTAATTGTAAGCTTCAGCGGGTATACTCTATAGTTTTGTGATGATGATAGCGACGAATTGTAAGGTAAATTATACGAAACATGAGATTAAAGGTATGGCATTGAGAAGGAAAATAAAATAACACACATTTTAGTATTCACACGACTGGCTTAAGTAAACGTTTTTTAAAGCTTAACTATGTGGGGATGGGTTGACAGAAATGCATGAGTGAAATTATGTATAGTAGGTTAAGAGTAGTTCTTGGAAGCATTATTTATGAGCAGATGGCAGAAAGCCTGAAAACCATTTCTTTTGACACACCTTGTTCTGTTCAGACAGTTCTGTAGACAAGGCTTCAACATCTTGAGACATCGCGTAAGCAGTAATTATTTTAGATTTCTTTTGAAGAGTTTCAGTCAACTGCTTAACATGCTCGTGAAGAAACTCAATCTTTTCTTGTTTTTTCGCCAATGTTCTTTGGAGCTTGACAATTCTTTCAATAAGTATTTGCTGATCAGGTATCACAGGGGAATCAGGTTCCTGCAGCGTACCAATTGCATATTATACAAGATTAGCATAACTTCATCCAACTTTGAATTGCATAGGGAAAAGATATGTGCAATTTACATGAGACTTCTCAGGTATCTCTTCCTGCTTTGGTTTGGGAGGAGCAATGTCTATATTGTTTAGTGAGCTACTAGAACTGGCCCTTGAACTTTGACTCATGCCATCTGACCCGGAAGTTCCATCTTTTGCATTGCGCCTAGCAATATGTAACTCTCTACTTAACTCCTTAAAGGGAAAACACAACAGTAATTATGCATCAACAAGATCAACCAGCGTAAAATTTGCGCAATCACAGAGATGTGATTAGTAATTTTATTGTACTTACTCGAAGTTTTGCATTTAAGTTTTTATGTAAGAGTACTATTTCGCCGCGAGCTTCGTCCAGCTGACGCTGCAGGTCAAAGATTTCGTTCTTTTGCTTTTCAGCATCGCTCTCGACACTCTGCCTTTCTTCAACATAGTTCTTACATTCTTGAGACATCATCTTCTCTAAATTTCGCAGGTCAATTTGAAGCTGATCCTTTTGTCCATGGAGTCTTTCATTTTCCTCTTCTAGTGCAAAGCTCTAAAATTTAAGCGTTAAATGCACTCAATTTTGAAGTTGCGACATTACATTGAATACGTGTAATGTGCTGATTTTAAGCAATTACTTTTGCTTGCATGGACGAAAATTCTGATTGTAAGGTAACATTTTTTTCTGTAACTTGCTGTGTATATCCAAGTAATTCCGCTTCTTTATTCCTACAAACGGACATATCTCCTAGAGCATCAGAATGCGCCTGTCGCAGCTGCTGACATTCATTTTGCAATGCTAATACTGACTCTTGCTCTCTGTACGTTAAAATGAGTCACAAATTCACAATTAATACAATTCACTTAATTCGTACACAAGCCTATGCTTGAGATTCTACCTTAAAAGTTGCGATTTCAGCGATTCCGTTGCTGCAAGTTCTGACTGTAGCGTGGCAATCTGATGTAAATGTTCTGAATTCGATTCCTGAAGTCTTGCTTGTTTCTGTTCTAGATCTAAGCGTTGCTGTTCCAAGTTTTGAACTTTACACGATAACAAATTATTTTCAGCGATTAAATGATGATTTCTTAATTTAACAGCTTCAAGTTCCTTAAGTGTTATCGATGTTGGACTTGAGCCCGTCTTTTCTGTTTGTAGCGATTCATCGATTCCTTCATCTGAACTACTTCCGTTCAAAGTATTGTCTCTATCATCTCCATCTGCAATGCTGACTTTATCTGGTGAGGTCCTTTGGTTCTGGATGGCTTCCTTTGACTTAATTTCCAACTCCTCTTCAACAGCTTCCAATCGTGCTTGTGTACCCTGGAACGATAAATATGATTAATGATTACGCATGAATGAGTGAATGATTGACATTTGAATGCAAATTTGGAGTTAATTTAAATCTTACTTTATGCGCTTCAACTTCAGTACTTAATTTATTCTGCGTCCATTTTATTTTAAATTCTTTGGCGGAGATTTCTTCCTTTAGTTTTTCAATGTCTTTTTGAAGAGTTTGTGTTTCGCAATTCTATCAAAAATCGAATAATCAAATGTATGAGTGAATTGTGTGCATGGTAAATCATAGAAATTCTTCATATTATGAAATGAGGTACTATACTACAAGTTCGAGACATACTTTTCCGTCAACAATGTTTCCAAGCCTTTCCCTTTCCGTGGATAACATCTTTTGCTTCTTATTTAATGTCTCAATTTCTTTCATTAGTCCAGTGATTTGCCTCGAGGAGATTTCCTTATCCCGCTTCAGCTTTATTACTTCATTTTCACCTTTTGCATACCGCATCACCGTTGCGTCCTTTGTTTTATTTGATATTTCCAGCTCTCTCTTTAGCTGTTAAGTCAAACGACATTTTCTTTTCATGATAACCAATCACAAGTGATTACAAATTCTTCTATGATGATATCAATAAAGTACTTACTCTGGATATTTCAGTCTCGTATTTAGAAGTTAACTGTGTTAAGGCTTTATGGGAGTCAACTTCCAGGGTTTGGCACTTGATACAAGGATTACTGATTTCTTCATTCGTGTCAGCGTCAGTTTGCTGTTCTGCATCCACCCTCAGAACTGATTTCACTACCGGTGGCTTCATATTCGCACGTATGTCACCAATTTCTTCAAGATTGTATTCCATCATTGGAAGCAGGGCACTGGTTGGTGACTCTTCCATATCGTTTGTCTCACCGTTCATTAAAATTGGAATGCCTGCATCCATGGCTAGAAATATTTCCTATTTCAACTGTGAACAATGCAAAATACAAATCAAATATAGAATAAGAATTGCTCAAATGCTCCTGCAAAATATTTGTCATGTGTTTTTTATTTAAATACAATTTTGTCATTCTGTCACATTTGCAAATAAACAAGTCTCACATCCATAGTGACCATTGGATTCAGGGTTATCAGTGTAATAGTGTATGCCAACATATTTGGGTAAGACAATAGAGCATTATTTGAATCATGAATAATGAATATTCCAATGTCAATTTTGTATTCCATCTCAAGTTTTCTTTTTTTCTCATAATTTCATCAATACATTTCTACTGTTGAATTTTTATTCAACGAATGAAAGAAACTTGAAAACCCCTTTTACTCTCCAAAACAAGTTATACGTCAACAAAATCAGCTTTCCAGTTAACGTACTATTTAGTGACATTTCTATGAATGAGCACTAAGCTTGCTAAACCAAAATTTACACCTATCAATCATTCTATCTAGAACAATACCTCAATAATCCTCTCAATAATTCCTCAATCCTCTACCCTATTTTCTTCTCTCCAAAAACCAACCTTTCATCACGAAATCAAAATAATTAAATGCAAAATCCCTGTCAAAATCCATTCATCACACATCACACGTGCTCCCATAAAGATTTAATCCAGGTGAAAACAAGCTCAAATGAAACACGCATTTTGACACGATCACCATTTTTGGCCCATCCGTGTTGCAAGCTTATTTGCAATTTATTAGCATTTAATGGCACATATTTCACGATTTTTTTATTACTCCCCCATTCACCAATTTCTAGGAATACATACATAACTTTCAACAAGTCATTTCACTCTACCTTTTTATTTACTCCTCTCTATTCAACACACAGAGAAGGATTTGAAGCACAGGAAACTCAATCATCATCACTGCTTCATGTCACAATCAGCTGCCTCCATTTTAACAACTAATAATCACAGCACAGTGAATGGAGCAAACAGGGAATAAAAATAGGACATGGTCACACTGCTAACCCACTGCAAAGATCCGTTACTTTTTCAATGCCATCATCACTGATTGTTTTATTCTAGTGTGATTGGATTTATTATATATATCTCTACTTTTTTATTGTAAACTGTAATTTTATCTAGTTTCCAACCCAACGTCGCTCCAATCCAGATTTCACATTAAAAGTAAATATTTAACTGGGAACAGTCAAAAAAGAGTTGATAAAACTTGTGTTTTATGATGTGTATATTTTGTTGCACAGTAGTCAAATGACATTGGATTTAGGAACGAGCCCATCTGCAATACACTAAACGGGAATGTAGAGGAGATATGCATATAGATGCTGGGATTGTGTTATGCCAACTGCCAACATGGGTTTTCTCACAGCTGTACTGGTGCAGCGTCATGATCATCATATAAAGTAAGTTACAATATATAGGGAAAAAATGAGAAGGAAACCAGATTTTGACCTGCATAACACTAATTTAAATGATTGCAAGGCTGCCGTGCTTGGTTCTCATTTACAGCTTATATGAAGTTTTTACATGAGCTTGTGTCTGTGTGGTGTACCAGTCAATTACAAATGGCTTTAGTATATGAGTGAGTTTCATGCATAATCTTTTGGTGTGTGCATTTTGGGCTGCATTGTGCTTGCACAAAGCCTCATTTTTTGGCCGTTTTGATCCGTTTGCATGATCCATATTTTTGCTTCCTTATCTTCCTAAGAATGTTTCAAATTGAGAGTAGATGTGCGTGATGAAGGTAATATAAAGATACATAAAAATTATCAAGTTAACGGGGCTCAAGTACCTGAAAATCTTTTTTGGGGAAGTGAGTTATATATGGGGCGATGCAAGATTATTAGGCTTTTCTTTGACTTGTTTTCTCAACGCTGCGCAGCGCTGTGTTGCACTACGCTTTTGTTTCGGTAACTTTTCATTTAGTTATTCAGTAGCGTGGGTACAGTTTGTGAATGGAAAAGCGAGTATAGGAGGCGTGATGGGGAATGTAATTTAGTAGATGTGGATATGAAGAAACGGGCAGAATGGCTGATTAATAATAAATTGTTTAGAAAAGGCGAGCTTTTCTCGAAGTCGCACTTTTTTGTCGCTGGATAAAGTCCTTTAATAATTAATGAGGACTTTAAATATGTACATTTCCCAGAACCTACAGTTTACAGTAAAAATTACCACTATCAGTGAGTGTAAGGGTTGTAGGCGACGCAGAATCATTTTTTAATATTTTAATGTGATAATTTATTTGTCAGAATGCTTTGCAGAGACAAATGCTCACAATCGGTTAAGTAAAAAATGTGAGCTGAATTAGTATTTTGTTCTTTCCTCATTCGATTCCACGAAATCATGTATGAAAGAAAGTACAGGTGAAAAGAATCGCTGTCAGCGTTAGAAAAGCATTGTACAGAATAATATATTATTATGATGTTTGCCGAAGTAAGTTTTTGTAGGAAATTTGCAGATTTAGGTATTATTGGAACAAGGCGAGCCGAAAAGAATAAAAATGTAACTTTTTATTATTGATTTTAGTATGTGCATTCGTTTCGTGCAGATATGTATCATGCATACGTAAAAGATATTTCTAGGAAAGGAACGAAATGCTTGACTGAGGTATGAATAATTAGCGGACATTGTAAAACCTGTCGTAAAATGTCTCTAAAACATGATTTCATACTTAAGCATATCTCTGCCAAAGTTAGCTGTAGAATTGCTTTAATACGTCTTTCGTTGGAATATACGGCATTGGGAAAAGTGAAATTTCGTGTAGAATTCATGCAACTTGTCGCGAAAAAGTAGAGATGCTTTATAGTCCTTGGGGTTGCCTATTGATTGATCTTCATAGCAGTTGTATAGTCAAGGAACCATTGTGAGCCTACTTATATGGCGTAGCGTAAAATAGAACTGGAGACGTCTATTTAGGAAGTTTCCAGATTTTATTTTACTGTCGAATCAATATATGCATATAGTTGAGAATATATACATGTATATATATTATATACATATAGCTAATTTTAAGACATTTTTAGCATTGCAAAGAAACCATCAAGGATCTAGAAAGACGAGATGATAATAATAATACCATGCAGTTTCTCTGCTGGAAGTTGATAGAAAGCATTGTGGTTTCTAATTATTTTGGGATTATTTTACATGTCTCCAGAGGAGAAAATAAGATCAGGTAATAGCTGAAAATTCTAGTTGAAGTATCCATTTTCCAATGCTACCTGTGATTCTTTGCAAATCCTCTTTCATCTTTTATTGTGATAACAAAAGATTTACTCAACGCGTTCATCCTGACATTTCCATTTCCATCCAAATATAACTCAGCTCTCCGTGGAATACAATGAAGGAGTGGAACGGGAGCAAGCTTTTTACAATAAATGAGCTAACGGCATGAAACCTGGAATCGGATTATGCTATAAGTCACGGAGGGAAATAGTAAAAAGCACGGAGAATTAGTTAAAGAAAAAGTAATATATCGTCTGTGCCATAAGTTTCTTTCCGTGTTACAGACAAGCTTCCACTCCCAACCATATATTCTCAACGTCTTCAGCGGTTCAGCCTAGTTGTAACCAAGTCAACGAAAGTAGGTAGGTCGTCCTTTTCTCCAGAAATAAAGTGTACGTTGAGTTGAAGCTCTTGCCAGACAACTGCAATCCCCTCTCGTTTTCCAGAGCTACCTAAATTTTAGCAGTCTTACCGGCAGCCAAAAGGCTTTTCCAGGCATTACACAAGAGTCATATCACGAAAGCATAGACTAATAGACTTACCCTTTATCCAGGAGAAGACATAACGCAATAGTGTATACACGGAAGGAAAGTAACAGAACCATAAAAACGGGAGGTAGGACGACCCTATTTTTGGTAGGGCGCTTTGAACTCTACTCTTGTTCCAGTCTCATCCCAACTTTTCCTGGAAGCTAACCGGTAAACCCATGTTCATGCAAACAACCCATGAGTTCAAAGCACACTAGACTTTGTTCCCTCTCAGACACAACATGACTAAACAACCTAATCGTCTGGCACAAATATAGCTATAACTGGGCACATAATGTACGTAACTTGGGTATAAATATATGGCATTATAGTTGTATCATCTATTGATGTCACATACTCCCAATAGTTCCAAGTTCCAATCCCATCTTCCAAGGCAGAAACAACATTAAGAAATTCCAAAAATTCCAAGAAATTTCCCATTTCCATTGTCAATCAGACAGTCTCATAAATACTTTTTCTCTGTTCTACTTTTTGATAGTACACGATAGATTGCGTGTCCACTAGTGCGCTAACAACCAGACAGTTGTTCGCTCTAATAGTTAAAATATGGTACTTTATATACAATATAATGAAAAACATGTGCATTAGTGCATATAACCAATTGGCTATTACAACAAGGCGACTGGACAGCGCACCAGTGGTCATTGTCTGTAGTAGTCTATATAATATTTTACGTATTTCTCGGAAATGCTCCGCCGGGGAAGGCAGACAAAATGTTGCACAATTGCACCGCTTGCTTCTACTAATCAACATTCGTGATTGCAATGGGATGTGGATGTAGACATAACCTAATGCTTTATGTAACACAAAATGACATTTTGTAGTTGTGCAGCATTCCAACTCAACAATTCACATTCTTTATGTATTCTGTACCCATTGTTGCGTTCTATAATGGTATGAGTTCTGGCGGAGAATAAATGTGTGTAGAAGATTGCATGCGAAATTGTACACACTATACGTATAAGTACATTCACTTTGCCAGAGACAGCGGTACATACATATAGATCCCAACATGTAATTTTCATTCCATTTTCCTACTCCTCAACATAAAGATTCCTCCCACAAAATGTTTTTTTTCTTCCATGGGGTGGTATATGGATAAAAAAGGAATATACACAGTATATGGCAATCTTTGTCTCACCCTCTACAACATATCCTAGTTTCGTTCTACGCAATCAGCCATTCAACATATGTACAAAGTTTTGCGTTCTTGATTAGGTAAAAAAACGGCATCGGCCAGATCACGTTAACTTGGTTACAGCAAAATGCATGTTGATACTGACATACACATACAATGCCACACATATACACTATATGTATCATTGTTATATAGTTTTATACATCCATTTCGGCTACTGATGGGAGAGACAGAGAATGGATGATTTTAATCTTATTGTTAACTGCGTGTATGCATATGTATGTATACGAAAAGCGTGTACATATTTCAGGCTTCCGACGGAAGATGAGCATAAAATATCCCGAAGATTATTAGCTCTCTGCCTTGGCGGCGAAGTTGTGCTGCTATAGCAAATACCACGTAGTTTCACATTTTTGTGATGATTGCGCAACATATCGTTGTTATGATCCAAATGCGATTATTTTGTTATGCTTTTACAACCCAGTTAATTATCCACAGTAACTTGGATTGTATATGCCGATCTCGTAGGAAAATATGAAAATGGTGAGATAATATCACATTAAAAACTATTAACTAGCATAGTAAAGTGGATGTTTGTCACTGGCAAAAGCGCACTCGCGTTGCACGTAATTCATTACATATTTTAGCAGCATAACAGTGATTGCTCTTGACTAGAGATGCCTATGCTGGGAGCCAAAAACCAATAACGCTCCTCCATATCATGAGCAATTCAACATCATTTACATCAATCCGCCACCACCACCACCGCACAGACAGGTGCAGGTATTCCCCATTTCACCTTTTTTTACATTAATATCATCATCCCATCACACCACACACCATCACACAGAATATATATCATGTACAACTAAATTAGAAATTTTTGGGTGTACAAATGCATGCATATAAAGTAGATATACATACATATATTATGCTGTTAGAAGAACGTGGACTGCACTGCATTTTGCATTGCATTTTTGGCCAATTTTCATCTCTTGTCCAAATAAGTAGACATGTAGGTAAAGATTCCCTCACACTTGAACATAACAACAAGATATGAGGAGCATCTTCCACTCCCCCAGCGTTGAGAGCAGAGACACACATGGAATCTTTGGGTTCGCTTCTTCTGGTTGCTTGAGCAACAACAATAGCACGAAGATGGTAGAAAAAGTGTGATAGAGAAAAGTGACTAATATAGACAAAAACATTAAATGAAGTGCATGATTTGCCAAGACGGACCAAAACAGCCTGAGGATTGAGAGGATCTTTTTCTATCTCATATACAACAGAGAGGAGGTTCAGGAAAGAGCATTGCCAAGTTGGCTTTTTTAGACGAGCGCTCGTCGTGTCGTGAGCAAAATAGCAAACTCAATAGTCAAGTTTAAGCGATACTCGTGTAAAGAGCTGTTCAGGATAGATGAGGCGAGTTTTTTTGTTATTTTTCAGCAAAAGGTGAAACAGGTAGCAAGCAGGTTGACGGGAGTTAAACGACAGTGTTTGAGTGAAGAGTAGAGAGCGAGCAATACTTGATTTTTTTTGACTTTTTGTGACAGATTCAGTTGAGTTGAGGGTGAAATACCTTACTAGTGACTCATGTTTTATTAACAACCTCGAAACTTAAGGATTCAGAGGAAGATCAAGGTAATATTCTTGTTTATAAGTTTTCCATATTCCGTTTCATATTTTGAATTTGCAATTTAAATCACATGAATATTACAAGAAGCTAAAAAAAGGATGTTCAGCGACCATAAAAGAGTTGGTGTAAATTTAAAGGTTTAAATTTGCAATTTCGTGTTGTGCGTGAAATTACACGAAAGAAACACTGATGTTACGGGCAAAAAGAAAATAGTCGTAAATCACAGTTATTTTTAGGGAATTCAATTAGCCCAATTTTTCAATTAACATTTTCTTCCTACAACTCGAGGAAGATTTATTAGTTGGCAGTTCTCAAACCAGGGTAGTCATCTTTTTCGCCTGAGTGAGGAGAGTGTGAGCTCATTTTGTATGCGCAGAAGAATTCACGACAATTTATACCGGTACCGGCTTAACTACCTAAGTAAAAGTTTTATGGTACAATAATGAGCCCCTCATTATACAGCTCTCTCTCTCTATTATTACTTTATTATTGCAACTGATCCATCTGGAGTAGAACACATAGTCATTGCTTTTGAAAAGACTCTCTCCCATACCAAACCTTTTCTTCTTCTTCTAACAGTTCATTTATATGATCATCGAAAACAATTAAAATGTCTGGAAAAAAACACTTTGCATGTCTTAATGATTGCTTGTGCTGCAAGCTTTCCATTGCACAACAGCCAATGAGCCAATGCTCCCGGTGTCATATGAACCACTTGAATTTCAAAAGCGACAAAACTTAATTGAAATACAATATGCTAATTTACCAATTTCAATTTAATGGCGAGCACCTTCTCCCCTTTTGAATTTTAACACATTTTTTTTCCCAAGAACCTTTCTCATCCACCCTCAATTCCTTCCATTCACAAGCCCACGATGTCAAATGTGCAGTCTCACGTCAAAGATAATGAGTCAATATTTAATGCGTATCCAAGAAGACATATCATTTGCATAAAGAATGTCGTTCATACATACTTGTTTGCTATCCATCCAAAAAAGCCCTTTATATCTGCATCATTCCACATCGTCCTGATGTTCAGATAAATAGCTTCATATACTCACAACTTTTCATTCCCTTATGTACTTTTAAATACATGTAGCATCCAAACAAGAAGCGGTAACGCTTTTTTAGCACACAACAGTTATCCCATGTTGTTTTGTTGTCTGTTGTCCATATTGTTTAGATTTAGAGTGTGTGCATCAACACATGAACTCATCCAATTCAACATGGTACTCTTTCTCAATATCTCCAACGCTTTAACAAAAATCCACCATCCATTGTTACTCATTGCAGGTCTCACAATTCTCTAAGCAATATCATCCAAATCCTTAATCCAGTCAAATAATAAGCTCAAGCACAACAACACTCTCTAACATCTCTCCCAGCAAAAAGGGATCTTCTCTATAGCATGCCGTGGTTCACATGTAGTAGTGTGGTAAATGGGAAAAAAAACTGACTTGATTTTACTCAACTTGGCAAGCCAGACAGTGTTATTAGTTACCCATACTGTGCAGTGCAATACGGTGGCGGATGAAGCTGGAAACCGAACTGTAGCCAGCAGCATCATATCATCAACAGTGTATATAGTCGAGCATTGTAGCCATTGTATTGAATGAAACACATTCTGTGTGTGTGCCGACTCCAAAGTTGTTTTACAATTGAGAAGGCCAGAGAGTTTAAGAGAGAGCAAGCTAACAAAACTGCGTATTCGTGTGTTGTTCAAGTCTTGTGTATTTGGTTATGTGAAAAAGTCCTTTCCTTCGTCATCATCATCATCACCACGTCGTCATAAAGCCTCATCAGAGTGGCAAGAGAGGGTTAGCTTGCAGTTGATTTTGGCCTTCTTCTCTATCCACACATTTTCTTCTTTTTGTGTATATGTGATCGCCCGAGCGTTGGTGAAACAGGGAGTATTACAGAGAGTGTGTGTTCGTTTTAGTGTGTTGTTGTGGTGGTTAGGTTGTATATGTGAGGATAACAGTGAGAGGGTATACATCATCAGTATAAATATCCCCGTATTTTTCTGCTATTCTCCTGTGTAACTTAAAAGCAGCACACACCAACCAGCAGCCCTTCCCTACTTCTTGTTGAAGCAAAAAGAGTCTTTTCTCCTAAAACGCTTTATGATATTGTACACTCTCTGCAATACACGCATATATACAGATAGAGGAGCTCTCGCTTGGACTACTTACTTTTGGGTCTCCCTGTCTCTCTCTCTCTCTTTCTCATTCACTTACATTCTTTCACTCTTGGATTCTACTCCGGGAAAAGGTAAGAGAGAAAATTTTTGACATTTTTAGTTCCCTGAAAAATTAAAGGCCCTTTAGCCCCTTGGAGGAGGGAGTTACATTATAAAATTTGGATAAGGTTAAAGCGTTGTTGGTGAAGGGAGGACCGGCATTTGTGAGAGGGGATTAAAATTTAGCAGGGGTTTTTTTAGATCTAGAAAAGTGCTTGATAGATTTTGTCGACCTAGTGGCTAGAGTGGTGAAGGGAGACAAGCTCAAGTTGTGTGTGCTGTATGTGAGGATGATGAGCAGGAAATTTTGTGTGTCTGGCTTGTGTTCTGTATTACAGTCATCGACTGGGCGTGTCGGCTCGGCTCGGCTCTCTCGTGTATTTTACTTAAAAATCACTTTTACTTAACATGCTCAAGTTTTTGAAGCACTGGTCACAAAAATTGTATATTGTCGTATGAGAATTTATAGTACAGTGTGAAGATTCTGTTTTGATTGTAGGGTTTTGTTTGTATTTTTCTGCGGTAGAAGTGATTATATATTGTCGTCATTGTGGAGAAATATTTTGGGTTGATATAGTTTTGGTGGTGGACACTTGATAAAAACAATTGTGTGAAGGAGTTTTGGTGTTTGAAATTGTGAAAATATGGATTTTATGAGGAAATAAGGAAGATTCCAGTTTCATCTTATTGTCATCTCAGTTTTGGTTCATGTGTGGGATTTTTATTTCTAGTTGTTTCAGTGTGAAAAATTGGGAGTAAACAAGGACTATTTGGTTAGCTGTTGGTGGTACATTTTGAAAATCGAGTTGGAAAGTGAGACCCAAGTCACAAGTCTTTTGAGAGACGTGTCGTTGACAAAAAAATCAATTTGGGCATTATATAGATATTGTAGAGTTCCGCTGTAATCTTGCACGTTTTCGCCGGTTGAGTCAACAAGGTTAAAGGTACGTAGTTGGTGAATGTTCTCAATAAGCTGGCGGTTCTAAGAAGTAATGAATGAATGAGGCGGAGTTTTATCTCTTGGTAGTTGTAATTGTTCTCTAAACTTGAAGCTGCATTTAAATCACAAGCAAGTAAAGTTTGGCGTGAGTATACAGCTCTTAGATAATATTAATGGTAATATTGAATATGATTAATTGTGAGGATAAATATAGGTAGCTGTTCGTGTATGACGCATCCGTCATTAGTGAGCGCCGCCGTCGAAATCCCTTTTACTGACTTTGTAATGTTTACTTGAACAACAGTTACACGAGTTGAGTGATATGTTGGTGATACGCAAATGATACCTGAAATATATTTGAAATGGTGGTCGTGTTGTGACTTTAATCCCTCGCCCTACGTTTGAGGTTTTATCTCTACTTGCTTGTCACTCTAAACCTGTGATTACCATTTTGCAAAATACGCAGTCAACTTTTCAAGTTTTCAACTCAAACGCTCAGGTCATCATTCTTCAGGATGAGGATGAATAACACAAATATTATTATATCGTTTTAACTGTTTCCTCCTAGTTCAGGTTTTTATTGTTTGAAAATTTAAATTCACTCGCCAAATCATGGCCCAAATGCAATTAGTGATAAGAAAAACTATATTCGGTAGCCGGTGGTCTTTTAGATGCACATCTAAGGATAAATCAGGTTTTTAAAATAAAAGCAGTTTTTGGTGTGCAGCCACCCTAGGCGCGTTAAACAAATGTTTGTCTGAAGCATCAAAGGTTGAAGAGCAAACTGATATTTATGTACACTTTCAACTTAAAATCAGGGAATACAATACCTGATAAATGTGTAAAAAAGCCAACCACTACAAGCTCAACATAATTGTCATTGATTTACCGCAATTTTAACCATTCACTTGTTCACATATCTATATTTTTTATTAGTATATGGTACTACTTGATTTCCTTGTATTACTAGGCATGCATATACATCTGCATATATACATAGTAGTCTCCAAATCGCAAATTCAACCGTCACACGACTACTCGAAGGAAAAAATCTCAAATTGTTCGATCATCACATCATCAGTCATTTATTGGAACTTGTTTGCAGAGCGTTAAAAAACGACGATAAGGCAAAACTCCTTCTTAGCGGAGTGTATCCTCCATTGTAAAGAAAACGTACAAAGAATGATACTCACATAATAGGTTAAGGTTGGAGAGATTGTTTTATGCAAGAGAAAAGTATCACTTTAATAGCCTCGTCGATTCATTTAGTAGGAGTATTCTGCTTACTACCTACTGTAAAGAATATAGCACTTAAAGAAAAGGCAAAATGTACAAAAGATAAGAAAATGGTGAATTAGTACAGTACTAAACACAGCCGTTCCTGGTGGGAGAGGTGGAATAAGCATGTGTGTAAAAAAATATATACATGTAGTTATATTATTTGGATATGTAAGTGTTTCATGTTTGTTATCTTCATAGTGTGGGTTAATGCTGATCATTTAAAGTTATTTGGAAGTTTTTGTCCCTCACTAATCTCATGTCGGCCTGTTAGCGTAGTTTTGTCCAAGTGGTAAAAAAATAGCCACGTTATCCTGTGGATATAACATGAATTGCTCGAACCATTGATGCCGGTGCGGCAGATGTGTGTACACAAGTATTTTATGTGCATGGAAAGCGATTAAGGCATTATAATTCATAAAAGAAAGATACAGGGTGTTGAGTATGTATATTGCTCATCAACGATAGTTGAACGATTGATATACATACTTTGTGTAGCACCCTGAACATACCTTCACCATAAGCACAACATGCGTTTTTGGATACCATTGAGACTGTGCACGGAGAGGGTGTTCAAACTCCAGCTGCAGTAAACAAAGACTCGATGCTATGTGAAGTTGCATATTATTGTTTAGTGAAGTGAGGTAAGCTAATAAATGACCCCCACAGCACACATTCCCTTTCATGCACAATTGTGATGTACCAATTGACTTTCGTATGTACAAATTGACTTTCGTATGTACAAATTGACTTTCGTATGTACAAATTGACTTTCGTATGTACCAATTGACTTTCGTATGTACAAATTGACTTTCGTATGTAAAAATTGACTTTCGTATGTACAAATTGACTTTCGTATGTACAAATTGACTTTCGTATGTACCAATTGACTTTCGTACGTACAAATTGACTTTCGTATGTACAAATTGACTTTTGTATGTACAAATTGACTTTTTTGTGCAAAAAAGTATAATTGAGAATATTTGTTGAATAAGAAGAGTAAGAGTTTATTTCAAATAATTCTAAACATAACTGCCAATTGATATTCAAATTAGTCCTGAATTATTAGTCAATCTTCAGTTTACAGTTTATCTTTTCTTGTTATTTAACAGATAATGTCAGTTTCAATTGTCAGTTACACGAATATTTCCGAATATAACTCATCGTCGCCATATGTCAGTTAATTTCCAGTTAATATATCATTCTAAGACGCGACACTGTCTTCGTTTGTGCCAGCATAATATACACTTATTTTGCAATAATTGGTGAATTCCAGATGCATTATGCGTAGCTTAGCCCTGTTCAAGTGTCTTAAGTGTTACATTGAATATATTTCACATACACTTAAACACATCAAATATAATGTAATATTGGCTACTATTAAACGACTTTTACTAAGGTATGTCCAGTTTAGATTTAGAGTGAGTTTTGTTCGTAATATTTCGTTGATGAGCCAACAACATTTAATAACGTCATACGAGTTTTATTCTACATCTTTTGGTCTATCGAATGACTTTATAAACAGTGCAAACACCAGAACCATACATCGGTGGCTAAGCCGCCAAAAACCGCCACCAAAAAATATTTTTCATAATCACTGACAAAATGAAAAGTGATTTTAACTAAAATAGTTCTCAGGACTACGTACTGATAGAATTTGCATGGGTTTCTATTTCTAACCTATATTGGAGGTCTTATGCATTTGCGTCTGACTGTCAAGTATTGTAAATAATAAATTGTTGAGTATTGTCAAATAACTTTACCATCGCTAAATGGCTGTCGATTATTATCAAATGACTCTCCAATATTGTTAAATGACTTTCGTATATTGTCAGTTGACTGACGACTACTGTTAATTCACTACACAGTATTGTCAAATGACCGAAGAACTTGACGCTAAATGACGTAGCATATTCTCGCGCATTGAAGTAGGGGAAGATATCAAATGACCCCCGAAGCACACATTCACTTTCTCATGTAAAAATTAACTTTCTGATGCGATGTACACATTAATTTTCGTACGTACAAATAGACTAACTGGTGCACATTTAACTTTCTCATGTACAAATTGATTTTCTTATGCACATATTGACTTTGTTCTGCACAAATAGACCAAATAGATTATGTAATAACTTTTTTAAATAAATATTGAATTTATATAGTACAAATCAATTTTAATATATTACAATTTGTTAAGTAAAGAACAGTTTCTTTTAAAATAAATTCACTTTCTTATGGAGAAATTCACTTCCTTATGCCTAATTTTACTTCGTTTTGTTACCTTAAATTTCTTGGACAAAAATTATATGAAACATCTCGGGATATTAGCCGCAAATTTATTGCGTTACCAGGGCTCAGCATCGTGGAGCTTTCCCGAGGATCGAGCCCCACCCTACCTACTTTTTAAGATAATATGCTACTAACAACGCAGTATGGATGGATGATAAAATCAATGACCCTTAAATATAGTTATATGTAACTTGAATATGTTTACTATACCTCAATATGGATGTTCTCGGTTGCGACGCCTCCTAGAAGGTTGAACGACGCGTGAACAACCACCTTGATCCGCGGGTGTTCCCTGGTGTAACTGCAACCGAGCTACTGTGTGGTAAAATCGGCCACACGCAGGACACCGTAAATCCGTGTCCCGGTGGCGGGGATGGGTGCGAACTGCAGGTGGGAACGTAGGTGGAAGACGAGGTTGGAGGTCTCTAGGCACTCTTTCTATTTGACCCCCGGGATCACGCGCCGACAGGGTAGGAGGGGGCGGGGGTGTGAGTTCCCGAGGACGCTCAACCTCTAAATTCTGAAGAGGTTGTTGTGGCGGTTCTACTTGACGTTGTTGTTGTTGACGGCGGTTTCGGGGTTCAATATAAAATAGTTCTCGTTGTGGAATTTCCTCTGGATTATTTCTATTTTGTTGAGCCATTACATACTGCAATCAATAAATTATAATTGAAGCAGCCGTAACATATATTATTTAATAGAGACACTAGCACAAAAAAACTTAGTTTATATTACGAATTTATTAAAAATACAATTCATTAGCCAGTAATGGTGTTGTCACGGTATGTAAAACTAGAACTATATCACACTGGTCTGATTGTTGGTATCAAATTGCAATGCAGAAACGACATGCAAAGTATAGTACACCATCAGTATCACTTGCAAAGTAATTATATGCAACAAAGAATTGAATGATAACTCATAAGTAACGCAATAAAACTTATACGCCTTTCGTTGAAACCTTTCTACTGTTCTTACTGACTGATCGTCTACCCTTCTCCTCTTCTTTTGCACGCATTGCTTCAATACGATAACAAGGTAATCTGTATTCTTGTTGGCGAACAGAGTTTGGATCAACCAATTCTGGCGCTAAATCTTGTTCCCAGAAACGTATTAATTTGGGTTTCATCTTAGCCCAAGTTTCTTCGGTTCTCGTATCACGGTTTATCCTTACAATTACCGGCTCGCCAACGGGCGTCCAAACGACATAGTCGCACCAAGCTCTTCCAGTTATATGTATTTGCATGCATACTTGATAAAAATGATCATGCTCCGTTTTCATAGTCAAAATCCCATTTTTCATACTTAATGCAGAATCCCTTCTAGTGAAAATGAGATCTGCTGAGGAGTTTCGTAGTGAAAATGGGCACTTGATTTCAACAAGCCCATTCGATCCTACTAGTCCATCTGGACTTGCGCCAAGTATACCATTTTCAATACAGATAAAAAATCCAGACGGTTTAACAGTACCAGGAGATAACTGCTTAACCTTTTCATACGCCGATATTGCCTCGGCCTCGTGCACCTTGCCATATTCCAATGCTTGACATTTTAGTGCAGTTGATCGCAACATATTTCTTAAGGTTGACTTATTGCTTGTTGAATCTTTCAAGCATGCAATCTTCCTTGCAAATGAAGCTGTTATTCTAAGTCGCCTCTCTTGATGCCACGCTGTAGACTCAGCTTGTTCTCGTGTAGCAATTTCAATTTTAGTCTGCTTTTCCTGGTCAACTGCTAACTGTGCTTTTAAATACTCAATCGCCTTCTGCATCTCCTCTTTTTCAAGTTCTGGTCTCACAGGATCTGACCCGTAAAACTGGTCACCAGCTTTGGGTTTTAAGAAGCCATAAGCAAACTTTCTTGTTCGGGGTTTCTTGTAGACCAGAACTTTCCGTCTACGAACCGCGACAGCTCTTTGCTTTTCGTATAGTTTGTTTGGTGGTTTAACGTCATTAATTTTGAGAAGGTCAGCCATAAAGAATCCAGAGTTGTTATAGGATAATACAGCTGATGCAATTCTCAAGTTGTATAAGTTCCTTCCTCCCATATTTTTCCTTTTACCTTCCATATACTTAGCAACTATACCCATAAAAGATTCGACAGCGTTACTGTTAACCTTTTCAATAAGACTTCGAGACAGGTTAGCTACTCTCGTTACTGCTTTCATAACTTCCATGAACAACGGCTTATCTTTAATTAAGTCTACTATGTCTGGTTCACTTCCAGCCTTGGAGCACTCGAAGTAACTCTTACAACTGCCATGCCTTCCGAAAACATGATAGGGAACGTTCATAATGTCTTCGTAAAGAAGCTTCCAGTCTTCGTCATAATTATTAAGCTCGTTGTAATGTAAAACGGCTCCCATTATACCAGCTCCAATACGATGAAACCTATCCTCCATTAAAGGAATACGTCGCTCTTCCTTCGAAATTCTAGGGGCGTTCTTTCTGGGAATATTATCTTTAGCAGTGTTTTGTAGATGTGTTCTTAAATTACGAAAAACATGGGTGTAACATTCTCTTTTTTGTACTTCGTATCCTTGGTAAACATTTTTCACTCTAGCATGTACAGAGGAATCTCCATCTCCAATAAAAGACCGATAAATCAGATCATGTGTCGATAAACTCTTCGAAAATCCTTCATGAATAATATCTGCTTCCATAGCAGTTGATGGACCACTCCAGTTTTTGTAGCATATATGCGTTTTGACTTTTCCTAATTTCCGTTGCTGTCTAGAGCATATTATGCAAGTTTTGATTCGTGTTCCGGCGAAGAGTACTTTTCTAGTTTTTGTACCGATAATAGCACCTACACCATAAAGAGAGTCATAACCTTTTTTGTATGATCTTTTTTGCCATGCGCCGTCATTAATCACCTGTGTTGCAACCTTGCTTTCCCCTTTTATTACAACAAAATCATTGGCATTCTCTGACAATTGTTTTTCTTCCACCCCAGCAAGTCGCATACTTTCTTCAGCAGCTTTTACTATCTCCACCTCAGCTTTGTCTTGAAACTTTTTAAAAGTTTTCCAAGAAGGAGGAGCTATATCTAGTGTGGTTAATAAAGCAGATAAGTCATTATGTCCAATCGGAACCACTGCGCTTGCGAAAGCTGTTGCTTGGTTTATGGGAAAACTTTCATCACCTGTATCAGAACGAAATGATACTTCCCACCCACATGTACACTTGAACGTAAAACACTGTTGGAGTGACGCTCTTGGATTTGAATCGTATTTAAAATCAACAGCATGGCATATTTTACTATGCTCGGAAATTCTAGTCATTGCGTTTATAATGCTGCCATACGCAAATATTCCACGCTTGTCATTCAAACAAGCCACTTGGCTTTTACTTGATTTTGGTGGCGGCGTCGGGATCTCAATCATCGGGATGTTGTTGCAAAGCTTATTCGCAGCAACATCCTCCTCTACATCTTCCCAAGCAGAAGACTCCTCAATGGAAACAGCCGAATTTTTCTTCGAACCAAAGAAAATGTTGGACGCTGTAGTTTCAGCGTACCCATAATGCTGGAAACTGTTGCTAAAGGAATCTGTTACTAAATTTAAGTTACTGTTTCCATTTAGTTCTCCTAACACTTTTCTTCTTTTAAATTGTTCGCGAGCACTTTTTAGGTTTTCCGATAAATATGACGGACATTTTGAACGACCACCCCGTCTTTTAGGCATTTTGTCGAACTGGTAGGAATTAAAACGAATTGGTTTACACAAAATTGATATACAACAACGTAGAACAGTAGCTATAACTTATTTATTTTCGTAGCGAAGTTATGTATAATGATGAGTTGAAGGCCCTGTTTAAGTGTGTCTGTGGCTCGACACGTAGAATCGTTTAATACCAACATACCATTATAACTTAATTATTTTC